>WBNM01003795.1:15242-29502 GCA_013399055.1 Ramphastos sulfuratus
CCTTCTTCCCCACTTTTGCCTTTTTTTCCCCCCCTTCTTCCCCACCTTTCCTTTGCTTTTTTTAATTTCAGCTATTCATCTCAGGTAGTATGAAGCTAGTATTTCTCACTCACAGTACAGTGGCTAATAAATCCAGTACAGGAGTACAGGATATTGTTGCCCCTACTGGGCTGTAGTTAAGAGATTTTGTTATGCACACATTAGTTTAAACTCAGTATTCATGACTCATCTCCAGGCTCACCTTATATGGTTGAATTTTCTGATTTATTTTCTTCTTTTGGCACTTTTAGTGAAAACTACTGAGTCAAACAGAAACTTTTGTTTCTGACAAGAGGAGTAATTTTCATAACAGAACAAAAGATTTGCCCCTTCTAAGCTAAGTGGTGAGATTTGACTCAGGCTTGGATGCTGCTGCTATTTTTTTTTTCCCCTACCTTGTATTGCATGGCAGTGGTAGGAGATAGCTTTAGTCTCTGGTGAATACTTCACATTTGTGCCTCATTACCAGGCTCAGGTCTTCAGTTTACATCAAAATTTACTGTTCTGTTACACAGACCTGCTGCTACCCCAAATTTTATTGCTATGAGTTATTGCCATCAGAAGCACCAAATCATAAAGCTAAGGTCATGGAACATCTTGTGTTAAAGTATGGGTTGTGTGGGTTGGGTTTGTTTTTCTCTTTTTAGGCATCTTCACATCCTTGCAGGTTGCCTGCCTTTTCCTTTCACAAAACACCCAAACACCTCATTTTGCAAGCTGGATTTTCTGACTGTAATAAGCCTTGTGTGGCACAGTGTGACACTGGTGAGTCTGACTGTTGTCAAACAGACCAACCAGAGGTGTGCACAGCCACTTCTCTAGCTGATGTCAGTTGGCATCACTTTGTCTTCAGTAGAATAATGTTGATTTACTCCACCAAGACCTCTGGGACATCATGTTTACTTTGCCTTACTTCTGATGTCTGCTGCACTCTTTTGCCATCAGAAAGACAACATAAAGGATATGCAGAGGAGCTGATTAAGATGTAACTCGATTAAGGTTTTATAAATACTTGCATGTTGTACCTTTGCTAGTAGAATGCTCTTCTCCATGCTACAAAAGAAATTACAGCAGTGTAAAAGCAGAGTAGCAACAAGGAATTAATTTTTAACAGTGATAGGGCTTTACCATTTAGATAATGGACTCTGGAAGATGCTTGGTTGTCTGTGCTTAAGGATTGAAATCAAGGTAGAGCATCTCTCAAGACTCTGCTCTATCTGGAACTGCTCTAACGACCATCCCACTGCAATGGTGGCACCAAAACCTTCCCACAGGTCACACTGTCCCTCAGGGGTTCCTGGCAGTAAACATCCTTCCATGGTAGGGGGAATGTCATTGGTAGCACTTCCACCTGGTGGCACCTCCACAGTTCTTTCCCTCCCAAGAGAAAAATCAGCAAAGTGGAAGAACAGTGCAGGCTGTTGATGGACTTCACCTTCTTGGAGTCACCTAGGACTAGAATTGCTGTGAAAATATTTGTGGCTGGTGTTTTTCATGTTTTTCTGGTCTTAAAGTATCTGGTAAAGTTATCCTTTCTGTTTGTAAGTACTGAGTAGTCACATTAAAGATAGAGCAAGTAAATATTTGCTTGCTGATGCAGGAAAATATTTGTACACAAATGACCAGAGCTCTTTTTAGAATAATTCCAGGTCTCATTTGTAAAAATACCAATGAGGCTGTTGATTTACTGTCCGTGGGGGGGATGCAGCATTCTGCTTATTTGAGTGTGGTGGTTGAGGCTCCATGTGGCTCATGTATTCCCCAAATACAGTAGAAAAACAGCTTCAGTGTCGCTTGAAGGAGAAACAGCAAGGTGACATATTTGGGTTTTGAAAACAGCCTTCTGTGGAAAATGCTTTGGTGACTCCACTTATTGCCTGCTAGGAATCTATTTGCTATATTAAAAAAGGGAGGGGGGGGGAAATGTAATGATATTAATTATTGTTTCTTAGACTTTAACCAGATGGGCTCAGGTTAGGATGTGATGAATGTGGTGAGGAGAGAAAGCCTTCGGTTGCGGGTGGCAGATTATACAGCACCTCACATGTGGAGTACTCACAGGAGTGATTAATGCATAAGGAGCATCATAGCTGCAAGTGTCAAACAAAACAGATAATAGAGTATGCAAATAGAGAAAACACAACTCTCAGGAAACATCAGACACACAGGGGCTGCAGCAGCAGAGATTGTTGACTTTAATCTGCCGCTTTTAACACCGTGTGTAGTTGTCGAGAGCAGCAAGATAGTGAAATGTTTCTGAAGACTCAGTCTTTGGGAAAAAACCCAGCCCTTGGTGATCTGAAGGCCTGTGGATGGAACAGAAGTGGAATATCTTTAAAACTGTGAAGGTACATTTGCGAAGACAAAATGGAAGAAGCCCAGAGTGCAGATGAAAAGGAGTTTGTGCATCAGTAGCCTCTCCTTCCACCTGTTCCAGTATTTCAGTGCAGGCATTTGCATTCCTTGGGACTCAAAAACAGTTGAGGAGTCTGCACAGCCTTCATAGAGCTGTACTGCATCTATTGTCCCATCCCATCATGTTCAGGGAGTAGAAAAATCCCTTGTGTGGATGAAACCAGTCCTACTGTGGCATGCACTGCCTTAAGTGAAGCTCCCATTCCTGTGCTGGAAGCTCATGACTGCTGAAGGCTGGGACACCTACAACCCAGAGCTTCACACTGGTGTCACTGCTAGGATGGAGTCTGAATTGCCTCATCTGGTCTTACCTATGCAGAGTCATAGATACTTAGCAAAATCTTTAATTCATGTTGAGAGAAAAAAACCTCTCTTGATTTTTCTGAGTTGAAGGAAATTAGAAGGTCCTATTAATTGTCCCACAGGGGCTTAAGGGTTTTACAGAACTTCAAGTATCCTTGTTTGGGTTTTCCACTGAGCAACAGGAAGGGGAAAAAAATATGTTCAGTGGTGTTTTGAGATTTGGAGAAAGAGTCATCAGTAGAAAAGAACTCACTTCTTGTTTTTATCCCTTATTCCTGTTCTGTCTCATAGCAATTATGAAGTGCTTAGTGTGAGGATGTCTTCCCCCTTCCCATGTCCTTTCCATGACATGAAGATTCATTTTAGGCTGATGTCTGCCTCTTTTTTCCCCTCCTTATTTATACAAAGTCTGTGCAGGTGCACTTTGTGAATGGCCTTTCTCACGTTGGGGTTCCCTGGGGACAGTGTAAAGCCCTGACCTCCCCTGCTAGCCTAATGCTGTGCTTCACCCACGTGTATGCAACTTAGGGTCTCTGGGACCTCACTCACCTTTCAACAGCTCTTAATGGCCTGTGTTATGCATGCTGCTGCCTCTAATTTGGAACATAAAGATGTGAAAATGAATGTTCTTCATTCATTTGTGGTGCATATCATAGGGGGATACAGTTATAGAAAAGGACTTAAAGTATGTAGAGACATCAAGAAGTGTGATGGAGCAAAGAACACCTCTGAGGCATGCTTATGTGTATCTTTCAATCACAAACCCCACAAAAATGAGCCCTTTCCTCCTGAAGTCAGCTGAACAGAATCATCACAGTTTATCTTACATATCAGTGTGTACAACGTTCCTATTTCAGCTGCCTACAAGGAGGGAAAAGAGACAAAGGAGATGTTCCAGGCAGTGATGAGCTGGAGGTGATGTGCACTGCAGTGCTGAGGCTGCCTGCGCGCATCCGGATGGATGCACAGATCGAATGTATGTGTGTGGCACACTGCTAATCGCTGAAGCCCTCTGCTGGAAAGGGAAGGTATAAGTTAGGATGCAGCAGCTGCAACCTTCCCTTGCTTCCCACACTGGGTGTTCAACAGAGGCTGAAGCCAGTCAACAGCTTTAGCCAATGTCCTGCACATGGCTGCATCACAGACGGTTCTCACCGCATCCCTGGGTCCTGAGTGGTGTTGCAGTGCCTGGCAGTTGGTAACTGTAATAACAGGGACCTTTGCTATTTGAGCTGATAAAGGAGGTAGCCTTGCTGCTAATGACTTGCAAAAGCTGTCTGGATGTGTTCCTGTGTGACCTGCTCTAAGTGCTTCTGCTTTGGTGGACTCGCTGATCTCCAGAAGTCACTTCCAATCCCTACTATTCTATCTGTAACTCTCTGTCATAGCATCTGTCATCAGCCAGGTTGGGAGAGACCTCCAAGCTCACCCAGCCCTAGCCAATCAACCAGACCATGGCACTAAGTGCCCCATCCAGGCTTTCCTTGAACATCAATCATAGCTAATGGATGACAAGATGAGGCTGCTTCATCTCTACTTTGAAATTCTACTTCCTGGCAGTGGTGGTGTTGGGCTACAGCTGCTTTCACTTCATCCTTATAAAAGTGATCTAAACTGAAAACAAACCAGAAACAAACAAAAAAAAAAAAACCAAACGCAAAACCAACCAACCAAACAAAAGGCATTTGAAATTAAATGTTCTGGTCCTTTAGCAAAGAAGGGTTTACAGGATCAGGCCCCTGATGAGAAAGCAACACTTTTTCATTTGGAAATGGGACTTCTCCTCTCATACACTTTCAGATTACCTCCATTCACACATAAAGAACTTCAGAGATTAACTCAGCTTCAGTTTTCTACATGTGACCTAATACTCAAGTGTGAGATCTCAGTTTAATGAATTTTATTACGCTCCCCTTTCTTATGAAGTAGCATAAAAAGTGTTTAGTGCAATAGGCTTAGTGCTGATCTGGATATTAAGTGCAGCTTAAGTTGCCTGACACAGTGTACAGTGTGAAACAACCACTGGCAAAACTTCTGGAAGTTGTTTTTTTTTTTTATTCCCAGAAGAAAATAAACCACAGCATTTGAAAAATCCTGCTGGCAGTGCTCAGTGCTTCTGCAGCACCTTTTTTCTGTCTTGAAGAGCTTTGTAGTCACTAATTAGCTAAGAAGGTAATGTACTAATAACAGCACAATGAGGTATTTGCAATATCAGGCCCTCATCTCTGCTGAGCTCCATATTGTAGAATACAAAGACATTTACTTTATTAAAAACCCAATAAAATGGAATTCACAAAACACAAACAAATGAGGCCCAAGCTGATGGAGGCAGATCTGGAGGGAGAGCAAGAAGATGACTGCATTCTGGGACCCATCCTAAGGAAAGTATTGTCAAGAGCTGAATCTATGCCTGATGATCAGCAGCATCAAAGGTGGGCAGCAGGGTGGGGAGAGAACTTTTGATAGTAGCACTCATAGAAGTCCTCAAATTTAATAAAAGAAGGAATTAACTGGCACATGTTATACATCCAAAGTGAAGTGGTTATGGTGAAGTGATGGCAGCTGAGACCCTGAAGCTGTCATGCAAGCTGGAAGAGCAGGCTTGTTTAAGAGCCATGGGAAGATCTGAGGGTTGCTTTACCTGCCTTTGAAATGCAGTCAGCTCTAGGGAGATGAATCTGTTTAACTACAAAGTTTGATGCTCCACTGCCCCAGACACCCAGTGCCAGGCTTGAGGGGCTGGTTACACAGAATAGTAGAGTTTTTGTTGTTGGAAGAGATCTTTAAGATTATCATGTCTAACCTTTAACTCAGAACTCCCAAGCCTGCTGCTAAACCACGTGCCTTGACACTGCATCTGTGCTTCTTTTAAACCACTCCAGGGATAAGGACTTCACTTTCTCTGGACAGCCTGTTCCAGGGGTTGACAAACCTTGCAGTGAAGAAACTGGTCCTAATTTCCAACCTGAACCACCCCTGGCACAACTCGAGGCTGTTTCCTTTTGTCCCATCACTTGTTGCTTGGGAGAACCCAGCACATGTGTTTCTTCTCATTAACCACCAGCTTTTGTCAGTGCAGGGAGGGGAAAACACACGGAAAAGGAAGTTCTCTGCCCCAGATCTGCTCTGTGTGGTTGAGGCCAGAGTTGTTACACTAACTCTGTGGCCTCTAAGCTCTGTTTTAGGAGCTCTGTGACTGGCTGAAAATCTCAACGTTTCTGCCCTATCTCCTATCTTAGCCTAGCAGGGGCTTTCCCACAACTTCAACAGGAACAGAGGTAGCCCTGTAGCAGATGCTTTAATTTGTTCCTCAGCTGAAGGTTTAGATTTTCAGTTCATAGCAGATAAAGGGGATGGCAACAGAAGTGTTTGTCAGCTGTGATCTGTACTCTGCTGTCACATCCCAAAATGGTTTGGTTTTTCGTTTGGTTTTGTTTTTTTTGGTAACCTTTAGGAAACTAATGCAAGCTGTAACCAGACTGAAGAAAGTGCTGTTTGAAAATTATTTTTATTGTTTTGATTACCATATAATTAAAGGCAGCACAGCAAAGCTGTGCTACAGGAGAACATTACATGAGTAACCTGACCTCTTGGAACCCAGCTCAGGTCAGCCTTAACGTTGTGTTACTTAGCAAACTGCAGCAACTGCTCCAGGAGGAGCTCTAAGGTTCTAGTCCAAGGAAGGACTTGAAAAGGTCATCTCCCTGAAAACAGCATGCTCCATCCATTTGTCATTTCTGACAGATATTTGTCTAATATTTTGTAGAGAATTCTTTCAACAGCAACTTGCAGGCTCCTCAGGCAAGCTCTGGGTACAGGTCCTCAACCTTAAAAATTCACCTACTTCACTGTATACATAAACCCCAGCAGGCAGTGGGGATTAATGCAGAGCATTTAATCTTTCCAGTTGGGTCTTATTTATTTTTTTTGTAATGTGCTTATGTGTGTGTGTGTATTTGTACTTATAATATGTATATTTAGCTAAGAATGAAGGATAAGTAATTGATGTTGATGGAGCAGCTAGAAAATAAATAATCAAGAGGATGTATATTAACTCAGACTGTTTTGGTTCACAGCTGACTTGACCATTTAAGAAACAGTAGAAAAAATAATCAGCTTTTCCTAAATCTTATTAGCATGTAATCATGATCCAGATTGTATTAGCCCATAACCTGCAGAGAACAAAATAACTCTTCCTGAAGGTTCAGCTGTGAAATTGTTTATGTGTATATTTTCAGTGTTCTACTTATTTATCATCAGCCATTACTTAGAAAGTTAGGCTGAAGGAATAGATGTTTCTGATACTTATGGCACTGTAAGTAATAAGATAAAAATAAGGGATGGGTGAAGGATGGGGAAAATAAAACCCAAACTCTGTAGTGTCATCCCAGTGGTCTGCTAGGTAGTGTTAAAGCACTGGAACAGGAACAGGAGAAGCCTGCAGTGGCTGGGAGCTGGGCTGGATGATTTAATAGACCTGTTTGAGATGTAATTTCTGTAACTGGTTGATACATGCAGTAGTGTTCAGACATTTGGACTCATTTCTTGTTTGTCTGGCAAATTGTTTCTTGTGAAAGGTTAAAAATTACAATAAATAGACTTTGTAGGAGATGAGCTAAATGATATACTTGGAAAGAGTTTCTCAGCTGATATTCCAGACAGTAATGCCAAAGCAGAAAAAAGCCTAACAGACTCCTAATCCCATGGCTTTGCTAAAACAAGAGATCACAGTCTCAAGCTGTGCCAGGGGAAGTTTAGGCTGGAGGTGAGGAGAAAGTTCTTCACTGAGAGAGTCATTCACTACTGGAATGGGCTGCCCGGGGAGGCGATGGAGTCACTGTCCCTGGAGGTGTTCACGGTGGGTTTGGATGTGACACTTGGTGCCATGGTCTGGTCTTGAGGTCTGTGGTAACTGGTTGGACTTGATGATCTTTGAGGTCTCTTCCAGCCTCGGTGATACTGTGAAAGGTGCACTGCCATTAATAACATTTACATTGAAGAGTGTCCTCTGCATTCTAACAGTAACTTGGGGCAGAAGAGATAAATAAACAAATATTGCTTACTTGGAATCATAGAATGGTAAGGTTGGAAGGGACCTCAAGGATCATCTAGTTCCAACCCCTTGCCATAGGCAGGGACACCTCCCACTAGCACAGATCACTCAAGGCCTCATCCAACCTGGCTTTGAACAGCTCCAGGGAGGGAAGAAGTTTTTTCCTCCTGAGTTTGCAACAAAGACTTCACTGCTGAAGGAGGGAGGAAGGGAGGGAGGTGGGGGAAGAAGGGAAAAGCAAGCACTGATGAAAATGTTGATGTAGTTATAATTAGATCCATTTTAGACCCAAAAGTTTCATGCAGCAACCGACAGAAGGATACACAATAATTATAGTTTGCTGACAAGCTGAATAGAGCTTCCTCTTTTTTTTTTTTATCTTATGGTTTGAGGAAACCAAACTGTAAATAAATATGCAGTGTGACAGATTGTAATTGCGATCAGCAAGGCGTCTCTTCATTTAATCAGATGGTGTTATTAAAATGGGCTTACAATTAAACATTTTATAAGGTGACGTAGAGCTCCATTAACATTCCCCAGCAAACAGCAATTTGCATTTGAGACTTCTGCAGCCCATTACTATTTGAGGAAATGTTATTGGCTGTGACCTTCCAGTGCTGTAGGTCTCAGCTTGCTGTTCTCATCCCACTTTGATAAATGATATTAAGTCTCATCTTTCTTGGCTTCACAGTGAAGCTGCAGATATTAATTTTGCATTTGTTGATTGTCTTCTTTCTGACCCTTGTTAAAACAGCAAGGTGCTGGCCCAAGCAGGTTTGCACCAGAGAAAACATGAAATTGCCCAGGCATAGGTTGTCTTAACTTTAGGAATCATAGAATCAGCTAGGTTGGAAGAGACCTCCAAGCTCACCCAGCCCAACCTAGCACCCAGCCCCAGCCAATCAACCAGACCATGGNCTTAGCCTTGTTAAATCTCAACTATAGATCTGCTCAGCTGTAAGCATATTTCTGATTCACAATTCAATGTTTCAGGGGAAAGTGCTATGTTTTTTTTGGTAGATATAGGTAGCATTCACCATATTGCTGAAGGTAAGACATGGAGGTGTTTAGAAGACAGAGAGATGTGGTCCTGAGGGCCATGGTTTAGCAGCAGACTTCATAGAGTGAAATAATGATTGGACTTGATGGTCTTAAAAGTCTCTTCCTACCAAAATGATTCTGTGATTCCAGATGTCAGTAGTAAACTGAAGAAAATAAGGAGGGAAGGAGAAGACTTGGACTTGGTGATCCTGAGGATCTTTACCAACCTGATGTTTCTGTGATTCTGTGAAAAGAGGGAGAAAGAAATTTGAGGCTGTTTCCTCTTGCCCTCCTGAGTGTTTCCGGAGGGAAGAGTCTCACCCCCACCTGGCTCCAACCACCTTTCAGGGAGGAGTAGAGAGTGAGAAAGTCTTCCCTCAGCCTCCTTTTCCTCCAGGTTCACAACCCCAGCACCCTCAGCCACTCCTCATGAGACCTAGACCAGCTTTGCCCTCGTGGTCCTCCCTTCCCAACACAGGATTACTGCTCATGCAGCTTCAAGATGACTTTGAGACCACCAGCTTCTTGTGGGGGTATGCTGTAAATGGCTGAGGAAGAGAACTGCCTGGATACATTCCTGTGCAAACTGCCCTGGGTGATTCTGCCTCGGCAGGGAGGTTGGACTCCATCTCTGCAGGTCCCTTCCAACCTCTAAAGTTCTGTGATTCTGTGAATATTGCTTGTCACTTAGCATTTCCAATGACAAGCCCAGGCATGTAAAGAGGAAAGTGAAGTTAAAAGGTCCTTAGGAGAAAAGTGTATCAAGTTTCTCTCCAAGGCTAATTGTGCTCTTTCTAACGTAAGTAAAATGCAAACCTGAATCTGATCTTTAAAACAAGGAAAAACTCATTTATGTCTTATCTGAGTGTAGCTGCTCTTTACAGAGCACATCACCTGATGTAAACAAGTGTGAAAGAGAAGAAGATCAGGATCAGAAATGAAGGCTGAACCCATAAAACAAATCCATCTTAGGGTTTCGTAGTGCAATCCATCACTGAAAGTATCTGAGTGCTCTGTTTTCCCCTTATAATGTCTTTACCCTTTATTTGCAAAACACAAACCTAATTGTGAAATTGCCTTCATGCTGGTGCCCCCTTGGCTGCTGTAAGGAAATATTTCTCCACAGGAGAAAAGGCCCTGAACAACGAGGTGGGAAATGCACATCATCATATTCATCATTTGCATTCAGCTGAAACCTGAGGTTTGGTTTAATAACACAGAGATGTGCCTGATCTGGCACACGTGTAGCTGTCTTTGGCTGTCAAGGCTTGTGAAAAAGATGCAAGTTGCAGAGGATATATGGCTGCTTTATTGTGTTTTTTGCATTTTCAATTGCCTGCCATCTATCCACACACCACTCTGCATTGCAATCAAGCCTGTTGGATTGCTTTCAATTTATACCACAGGATTTTGTCACTCTCGCTGGAAATTTCAAGATATTTTACTCCAGACTTTTTTTTCCTTTTTTTTTTTTTCCTCCCCTTCCCCTCAGATTTATTTACTACCTTTAGAAGTAGAAAAGTCCAATTTCAATCATGTTAGGAATAGCTCATTTTAGACAAGTACGTGCTGCTCTGCTTACAAAACATATATGAGTGGAATATGCAATTACCGCAACTCAGCTTCCTGCCACAGAAACATTTCAGCATTATAGCATTACAGAAATAGAATGACATGCATAATGAAAGATTTCAAGATTCACCCAAGGCATTTATTCTCTTCACCTTAATGTTCTCAGCAGTAGCAGAGTATCCATTAAAAGGTACGATGAATTATGGTTGCTTAGCAACGGCGAGGAGCTTGTAACAGCACCAAAGAATGAAATGGCTGGTTGATAAAATGAATTTTCTCTGAGCATTAGCCTGTTGAAACTGCCTTTTCTTGTGGAACATAAAGTGCATTTATTTGTCTCATGCATTTTTTATTAGAAAATTATTTGAGTTCCAGGGACTTGAATCGTTTTGCTACAGGAGATATTTGATTTTAATGTGTTGTACTAAAATAAGTAATAAAAGACATTTTCTTCAAAGTAAAGATGCCAAACAAACCTGGGTAGCTCCTTTTGAAGTTGGGAATAAAATCTTTATATGAGGTATGTCATTACTCCTTCCTAATTAAGAGTGACATTAGCTGGGACATAAACTTAATTTTACCTTTGGAGGAAAGTTTGAGCCCAATGTGCAGTGACTAAAAAGAGAGGTTTGGAGTTGGTCTGGTGGATTTCTCAGCAGCAGCAGTTTGCCTTCTGCCTTCCCACACGGCGTGGTGGCCGTGTCTGGGTAGGTCAGAAGCTGTTGCACGTTCATACCTAACATTCACTGTTTGTTTCTGTGCTAAAAATGCATTTGTCGTAGGCTCCCATCCAAGAGTGAGGAGATGTTTAATTTTCCACTGAGACTCTCCAGGCATTCAACAGCAGTCAGAGTTGGATGAGCATTTTTGGCAGAGAAGGATTTTAATGGAAAATGCCAAGACAGGCAAACCGAAGCTGAGGCCAGGGGAGTACATCAGTTGTGATTAATCTTTTATTGGCAATGGTTTCTGAGAAGTGGGACTGTCTGGTTAGAACATGAGACAAAGAGAGGCTAAAAGAGAGGGAGTGAGAGACCTGTCTCTTCCAGAATATCCAGAACATCCATCTGGATGTATGAGGCCAAAGCTTGGGCTTCTGCAGAGCATTATTTAGAGCAAGAACTTCACTGTTTGGTTTTGCAGTCCATAAGGATGCCCAAAGAGTTGGTTATTGCTAGTCCATGTTATTTTAGTCTTTCTTGTGATGCTTGAGACAGTGGCATGATTGTTCTTACACAGTGTAATAATGATCTTCTAAAAGGCTTCAGACCTTACTTCCATTTCCAGATGAACACCTGGGCAAGGAGCAATTCTCCCCTGCTGCTGCTGCATGGTCCGGAAGCAGATTGTGATCTACTGAGTGTCTTGGGGTCTGTATGAGTGCAGAGTCCTTGGTGCAACCTGCAGCTTTCTGTCAAAGCAGATAAGGATGTGTGTGTGCATCTTGCTTGGTGAGTCTGAGTGGCAGCTGAGAGGAATGTCTGTGGAGCCAGGAGGATGGAGAAGTCCTTGTCTTAGAATTGTCTCAAGCTCTGCACTGGAACTAGAGTGAGAAAGCAAATTGAGAATGAGGTAAATAACTTATTTATGTGCTACCTACTCATCAGGTGTGATTGGTTTGGGAGTTCCCTGCCCCCCCCACACTTTGTAAAATCCCCCAGACTAGACTCAACCAACTGGAAGTTAAGGACTGAAGCTCTGTTTACAGCTTAGCACAATGTACAAGCAGAGATAGACACAATAGACAGGAATAGTTAGAGATATACAAGTTAAAGGTAATACAGAAACACAGAAATCAGAGTCCCCAGGAGGGGCTCCCAACCACCCTGCCACCTTCTCCCCACCCCTCTGCCTTACCCCAGGGTTTTGGCTTACGCACAAGATGAGTTTGGAGGATGGGCCAGGGGAGTTAGAAGGAAAGTGGTTAGTTTGGTTATTCAGCAGAGAGGCCAAGACCAAAAAACAGCTAGAGAGCCTGAGACTCTCCGAGAGAGAGAGGCTGTGTCTTAGCTATGTTTGTGTTATTAGTCTTATGCATCTCAGCAAGCCTATGAGAGAAGTAGACATCAGCAGTCTTTGCTTTTCACAGCCTATAATATAATTTTCTCCATTAAAATATTCCAATTAGCCTCAAACCAGCACATCAGGGAATAATCAGAGTGAGACAGCATTAAAAATGTTGCAGGGTCTTGCAGTGAGCTGCCTTGTCATGGAAGTTTTAGACCTGCATTTCTGTATCCAGACTGACTCTGGTGATGCTGCTGAGAGCACCACTATTGACTTACTGGTAAAGCATGGGGCTGTTGCAGTGAGCATGATGGCAAGCATTGGCAGCCTCACCAAAATCAGATTGGACTTGAGTTGACAGCACAGCAGCATTTTTGCAGAGGGTTTTTCACTGCAAGTGAAAAGCCCTGGGAGATACATAACTAAAGGTAATAATAACCTTTGGGGACTGAAATAAAATTCTGCTGGAGCGAAAATGAAAGAAAACTCATATTAAGTGGTAAGATCTTACCTCTTTCAAGTACCTCCTGATAATCAAACATTAAAAGTGAAACACTGCACATCTACAAAGGTGCAAATTAAAATTCCAGAGAGAGAGCTTGACTGATTTGTTTAACAAAGAGTTTAATACAGCAGAATCCCACTTGAACGTAAAACTATTACACTCACAATAATCCTGTCTGGCTGTTGGGAGATCCAAATTAAAACTCTCACTGATATTTGCTTAAATCTCATAAATTGCACAGAATTAGAGCCTATTGGAGCTGTGTATTTACTGTGATCTCACTGTCTAATAGGTTTTTAACAATTGAAAATGATGAGTGAAAAATATGTATTTTTCCCCTCAGATGATTCAAGTAGTGTATTCCTGTAGTCTAATTTAATACCCACTTGTTTATTAACTTACCAGTGTCAACATGACAAGACTGCACTGAATGCAGGCTAAATGTTCCATTTAAACAGATAATTTATTTTCTTATTAGTATTAAGGTGTTAGGAGGAGATTATTCAGTTGAAGCTGGTGGATTAATAATACTACTTCTCAAGGAGGTATTTCCATGCTCATTTACTACCTCCCATTGTTTCCATTCATACCTGTAGGAGAACAGATGTTTGTTTCTTTCCACTTGTGATTCTGGTGATTTAGGAGCAGTGTTACTCACTCTGTTCTGTTCCACTATTCACTGCCCTCTGGAGGGTTTAATTTATGGAGTCTTTGTAGGAAAATCTCAACATCGTGCAGACACTTGAAATTCATGGCAGTTTAGAAAAGGAATTGCAATCCTACAGAACATCTCAAACGACTGGGAAGGATTTCACAGTTGAGCTTTGTCACCTCTCTGTGCCAGACCAGGTGCAGTGGCATAGTCAAGTCTTTTAGGTTGGTGATGTTCCTGGTTTGTGTTAGACCAGAACTGATTCCATTCAGTGCTGTCACTTCCCAGCTCAGTCTCTGCTCAGTGAGCACCTTTGGAAGTTCAGGGCAGCTTTGCTCAGCCAGGGGCTGCTGCTAGCAGGGAGGAGCTGATGGGGAGAGTTTCTGCCAAGGGCTGGGCTGCAGAAAGGCTCTCTCTGAGGCTTGCTCCTGGGAAGTCTAAAGGCACTGCCACAGCTTGTGCCTCACCTTGGGGTGCAGGAAGTCAGAGATGGCAGCTGTAGGGACAAGCAGACAGGACAGGTGACCCTCAACCAACCAACAGGATTCCATCACACATAACCAGGGTCAAGCCTCTTCAATGGCCATGTCCCAGGAGGACTCCATCCATTCTACCTTTTATCCCAATTCATTAGCTCCTGAATTTGATTGCAGAATCCAGCTCCCAAATTCAG
>WBNM01003798.1:0-19030 GCA_013399055.1 Ramphastos sulfuratus
AAGACAATGCTCTAGGGAGACCTTCTAGCAACTTTTCAGTACCTGAAGGGGGCTACAGGAGAGCTGGGGAGGGACTTTTGACAGAGACTTGTAGTGAGAATCAGATTGAATGGAATGAAGCTGGAAGAGGGAAGATTTAGCCTGGAGATTATGAGGAAATTCCTTATAGTAAAAGTGATTAGACACTGGAACAGATTTCCCAGGAATGCTGTGGATGCCCCCTCCCTGGAGGAGTTCAAGACCAGGTTGGATGGGGCCTTAAGCAGGCGGGTCTAGTGGAAGGTGTCCCTGCCCATGGCAGTGGGGTTTGAACTAGACGATCTTGAAGGTCCCTTCCAACACAAATCATTCTATGAGTCTGTGATGACTTCAAAGTAAACACCTGGAGGTAAGAGTATACCACTTTAGACAGCTGAATATTGAATGAGGTACCTAATGCTGCGGATGGGGAGGGAACACAGAACTTTATAATTTTATCCTTGGTATTAAAAAAAAAAATGAAAACTCTGCAAATAATAAAGGCAAACATAAAAAGACCCCAAACCCAATCCAACACAGACAGAAACAACCAACTAATAGCAATAACCAACCAACCAAAAGAAAACTCAAAAAAACCCAAACAGAAAACCATGAAAAACTCCAACATCTTATGCTGGTATTCAGCTGCTAACCATTGCTGTTCTAGCACCCAGCAAAACCTTGGTTCCTCTGAGCTTCTCTTTATTAATTGCAGACCATTCTCTGGCCATCTGCTGTAGCTGCCAGAAGAGCAACATTCCTTTGGTGGTCATTATTAACAGATTTCATGCTTAGTATTTTCCTTGTGCTGCCTGCTGTTGTCTCCCAATCTTGCAACTCTAAAACAAAAGTGGAGAAGAGAAAAATGGGTAGAAATCACAGCAGTGTGTTACTCAAGGAAGATTAGCCCTTATGACTAAAATATGCCATGTGAGTTATATGAGAACATTTTGTTTGTTTGTTTGTTTCATGTTGCTTTATGGCCAATGTTTTCAAACTGATTATCTCAGCAGGAAGGTTGCCTTCAGTGTGTGCCCAGTGACAGATAAAAGGAAAAGGCTGAAGGAAAAGGATGCATCTTGTTTAATTATCACAGAATGCTTTCAGTTGGAAGGGACCTTCACAGTATCACAGTATCACAGTATAGCAAGGTTGGAAGAGACCTCAAAGATCATCAAGTCCAACCCATTACCACAGACCTCAAGACTAGACCATGGCACCAAGTGCCACGTCCAAACATGCCTTGAACACCTCCAGGAACGGTGACTCTACCACCTCCCTGGGCAGCCCATTCCAGTGGGGAATGACTCTCTCAATGAAGAACTTTCTCCTCACCTCGAGCCTAAACCTCCCCTGGCACAGCTTGAGACTGTGTCCTCTTGTTCTGGTGCTGGTTGCCTGAGAGAAGAAAGCAACCTCCTGCTGGCCACAACCACCCTTCAGGTAGTTGTAGACTTCAAGATCATCTAGTTCTAATCCCCACTACATGCTAGACCAGGTTGCTCAAGACCCCATTCAACGCAGCCTTGGACGCCTCCAGAAAGGAGCCATCCACAATCTTCCTGGGCAACCTGTTCCAGTGTCTCCATCCTCACTCTAAAGAATTTCTTCCTAATCTCCATTCTAAATCTCCTCTCTTCCAGCTCAAAGCCTTTGCCCCTTGTCCAATCAGTACAAACCCTTGTAAATGGTCCCTCCCCAGTTTTCTTGTAGCCCACTTCATGTACTAGAAGACCTCTATAACGTTTCCCCAGAGCCTTTTCCTTTCTTGCTCTTTCACCTGTATCTGTTCCCCAGGAATCTACACAACAAGTATCCTGGCTCATTCTAGATGAGCATCACTCATTTATTCAGCTTTTCTCGGTGTTTTCTAGACATCAGCAAAGTAGGTGTACACAACCTGGTGATACTACTTTGGCAGGAATGTTGGAATAGATGATCTCCAGAGCTTCCTTCAAATTCCCACCATTCTATGATTCTATGACTTGCAATTTCTCTTAAATTGGTAATCTCACGAGGAGCCCAGCGCACTAGAATGCCCAAAGGATGAACCTAATTGAGTATACAAACAAAAGTCCATGTTAATCTTTAAGGCAAACTTCACAGAATCACAGAATGGTAAGGGTTGAAAAGGATCACTGGAAATCATT
Organism: Ramphastos sulfuratus; assembly: GCA_013399055.1. Lineage (NCBI taxonomy): Eukaryota > Metazoa > Chordata > Aves > Piciformes > Ramphastidae > Ramphastos > Ramphastos sulfuratus. The sequence goes on from WBNM01003798.1 coordinate 2,169, forward strand.
TAGTCCAACTTCCCCTTAGAGCAGGATGATCAGAGTAAATCACACTAGAATATGTCCAAGGAGGTTTGGAATGTCCAGAGAAGAAGACGCCACAGTCTCTCTGAGTATCCTAGTCCAGTGCTCTGCCACTTGAACTGAGGACTTTTTTCCTATGTTATGGAACTTATTGTGTTCCAACTTCACAGAGTCCTACAATAATAGAAACACAGAGTACATTAGGTTGGAAGGGACCTTCAGAGGATTGTTTCTGTTGTCCTTTGTCCTGTGATTGGATACCACACTTCTCTGAAAGTAAAGTGAGAAGGGACTTGAAGTTTTCCTTGTAGACAAAAGTTCTCCTAAGCCACAGTCAATGTACAGTCATCAAAACAGCTTTTTGGCTATTGTATTTGTGGTGTTATTTCAGTGGCATTTTCTTTCTTTCACAAAATAAATTGATGTTAGGAAATGGACTTGTTCTATCTTTCATTTTTCTGATGCAGCTTAGCATAGGTTAAACAACCGGAATGTGATATGTGCAGGCAAAGAATCCTTCATGGCATTCATACAGCTGTGCTGTGGTTTCATCAGACAGTAGTTTGTAGTTGCCAGCTGGAGAGCTAGAAGACAGATTTCTGGGGGCAGACCACCCAGGGTGGTTAAGCAGATCAAGAAAAGAGAGTAATTTAGTAATCCTCTTTTTACAATTCAGCTGGTTTGTTCTCATCCTTTTTGGTGGGGGGGTGAAGTGGGTGGGGGTGTAAGGTGGATCAAAGAAACCCCAAAACCCCTCCAACCAACCACCACCACCAACAACAAAAATGAATATTTTACAGATTAATTATTTTTAAACAGTGTACTTTAGTGCAGATCACTGAATGGTAGGTGTCAGAAAGGACCTCTGCCAAAACAACTTCACCTAATAAATACAGGAACATGTCCAGGTGGACTTGAGATGTCTCCACCACCTCTCTGGGCAGGCTGTTGCAGTGCTCCACTGCTCTTAAATGAAAGAAGTTCCTCCTTATGTTTAGATGAAACTTCTGATGTTTGAGTTTGTGCTTGTCACCTCTTGTCTTGCCACTGAGCACCACTGAAAAAAATGATCCCATCCTTCCGACACCCACCCTTTAAGTGTTGATCACCATTGATGAGATATTCCCTCAGTCTCCTTTTTTTTTTCAGACTAAAAGGTCTCAATTCTCTCAGTCTTTTCCTCATCAGAGAGATGTTCTAGTCCCCTCAGCATCTTTGTAACCCTTCGCTGTACCCTCTCCAGCAAGTACCTGTCCCTTGGTAGCTCAAAACTGGACACAATACTTCAGATATACTCTCACTAGAGCAGAGTGATGGGGGAGGACAGACCTACTGTCTTCTGTGTGACCTGCTGGCCTCGGTGTTCTTTTGCACCCCAAGATATCATTGTCCTTGTCCACAAGGACACATTGCTCTCAAGATCTCTCAGTACCTCCTAACGTCTCTGCAGCATCTTGAGAGATGCATTCAGAATTTGTGCTGCTGAAAAAAATCTGTTTGTTTTTCTATGAGTTGGTGACATCCTGACTCCTGTGATTGATTAATATATTGAGTCTCTTCCCTGATAAAATGCATTGAAAGTGTTAGTCCTTAAGACATTACTAGTGTGAAGAAAAAAAAAACAACCACTGAGTCACTGAATTTAATCTGATTAATTTCAGTTATTATACATTTATCATCGACTACAATAAACTGTTTTGGAGTGAGGGATGGGCTTGGATTAGCCTTCAAATAAATGACCTCCAACTGCAGCTCACTTGAGTTTGCCAAGTTCTTTCTTCATGCTAAAGTTATTATGAAACAAACAAAAAGAAAAAGAGTAATACCCATTATGAGCAGCCCTGTATTTGCATGTGGGAGTGGAACATCTGAAATTGTGATCTCTGTTCCCATGGCTATTTTTATTTTTGTATCCTCCAATCGTTGGATAAAATACTCAGATAACATAGAAGAAGATTCTCTTTCACTTCCATTCCTGCCTCTGTGATATAATGAGATGTTATAAACACTCATGTGGAACTGTGTTCTCTGTGCTTGCTACTTCTCTCACCCGAATAAGCTTGACCTCCTACAGAGAATGTCCAAACATCAGCGAGAGGCAAAGCTTGTAGATGCAGACTACAGATGGTGCTTGTGTCATCGGTGAGGAATGAAGACATGCAGCATTTAACGCCCTCTGACTAAGAACTGACTCTTTCTGACCCATTTTGGAGCGAATGCTTTGAGAATTCCTCCTTGTAGGAAGAACACCACTTGATTTTCCAGAAACTGATTAGGTGCAGTTTGACATCTACCTTGTACATACCTACCCCTGTCAAAACTAATGTTGGTCTGAGCATGCCTGGAGGTGTATCTGAACACTTCCAAGATAAAAAAGCAAAGTTCCTTAGTAGGGCATGTCAGATTAGGTGTTTGGTTTCATAATTCTGGGTTGGGCAAGAAGTGGCTGGAGAGCAGTCTTGAGAAGGACTTGGGGCTGTCAGTTGATGAAAAACTCAGCATGAGACAGTGATGTGTGCTTGCAGCCCAGAAGGCAGCTGTGTCCTAGGCTACATCAAAAGAAGTATGACCACGAGGATGAAGGAGGGGATTCTGCCCCTCTGTTCTGCTCTTTTAAGAACCCACCTGGAATACTGTGCCAGTTCTGGTGCCCTCAGCATAAAAGAGACATGGAACTGCTGCAGTGGGTCCAGAGGATGGGCACAAAGATGATAAGGGAGCTCAGAACCTGCCCTCTGGGGCCAGACTGAGAGAGTTGGGGCTTTTCAGCCTTGAGGAAACCTTAGAGTGGCCTTCCTCTACCTGAAGGGGGCTATGTGAAAAGGTGGTGAGACACTGGAACAGGTTGTCCAGGAAGGTCATGGATGTCCCCTCTTTGGAGATGTTCAAGGCCAGGTTGGATGAGGTCTTGAGCAACCTGGTCTAGTAGAAGAGGTCCCTGCCTATGGTAAAGGGTTGGAACTAGATGATCTTGAAGGTTCCTTTGAAACTAAACCATTCTATGTATCTATGTAAGAGGTTTCCTTTGTGCAAAAGAATGCTTTTAAACTACTGGCTGCCAGCACTTCAAAAGTTTTACTTCCTATGGCAAAGCAGTGTTGCAGACTGGGCATTGAGATCCTTTTGATCTAGACAAAAAAGATACAGTCAAGAGAATAAAAAAAAAACAAGAAAGAAAAAATAACGTTCCAACTCCTAGTAGGTATCCATTTCATAAGACCTGAAAGTAAAATTACCCCACTGTGTGTTATGTCCCTGTAGAGTTGTCATCAGATGTGATTAGCTCTTTAATATGACAGTATGTAGAAATGTTATAGGATTGTAGAAGCAATGAGATTGGAAAGGACCACTAAGACTATCCAGTCTAACCTTCTACCCAACAACTCCATGACCATTGGTCCATGTCATAAAGTGCTTTGTCCACACAATTTTAACACCTCCAGAAATGTTAATTCTGCCTCCTTCCTGGGAAACCTGTTCCAATGCTTCATAACTCTTTCTGTGAAGAAATTTCTCTACTATCCAACCTAAATATCCCCTGATGCAGCTTTAGGTCATTACCTCATATTGTGTGCTTTGTTATGTAGTAAAAGAGGCTGACGCTGGCCTCACTCCAACCTCCTTTCAGATAGCTGTAGAGAGCAATAAGGTCTCCTCTCAACCTCCTTTTCTTTTCAGGCTCCCTCAGCCTCTCCTCAATAGACATTCTCTCCAAACCTCTCATCAGCTTTGTTGCTTATTTAGATTCTGGTCTAGTACATAATTTGATGACCTTATTTCCTAGATTTATTTATTTTCTTCTGGATTTGGAATAAATAGTTGGTCAATCAAAGTCTCCATAGTGTTAGTGTCACATTAATAATCAACTGACCCTGGTGCCTGGCTAATTTACTTCTACAAATTGAGTATTTTTAAGCCACGTCTATAAAACATAGAGTAATATGTGAAGTGACATTTTGCTGTTCTCATTCCAATCATTTTAGTGCACATAAATAAGTGAAGGTTTTGTGTGTGATAATTTATCTGTCATACAGAGAATGAAGTGCTCCTGCTCCTTTTATAATGTGAAGGGTTTGTCCCTGTACTCAACACTGGTAGGGTTGCATCTTGAATATTTGGTTCAGTTTTGCCTCCCAGTATTTGGTGCTGGAATGTGCCCAAAGGAGAGCAAGGAAGAAGGGGAAGGGTCTGGAGAACAGGTCTGGTGAGGAACAGCACAAGGAACTGCAGTTGTTCAGTATGGTGAAAAGGAGGCTGAGGGGACACCTTATTGCTCTCTACAAATCACTGAAAGGAGGTTGTAGTGAGGTGGGAGTTGGTCTCTTCTNATGAAAAATACCTTCATAGAAAGAGTGGTTCAGCTTTGTAACAGGCTGTCCAGGAAGGTGGTGGTATCACCATCCCTGAGGGGTGTTCAAGGAACGTGTGGACCTAGCAGATGGGGATGTGGTTTAATGGCCATGGTGGTGTTGGGTGGATGGGTGAACTCTATTATCTTAAAGGTCTTTTCCAACCAAAACAATTCTATGATCTGCGATTTTCTTACTTTACACATCCATCTGGAACCCCACCAGTCTTTTATATGTCATGGCATAAATTTCTGAAAACCCACACCTAATTCACTTGTGTGCTCACTACCAAATTTCTTCTGATATTATGGGTTTGCAAACATTTTTATCCTGATGTGGTTTTAATCTTGAGGGGTTTATTTTCTTTTACATTTTCACGTCAAACCTTATATTGCAATTTGCTGTCGATATGACTAATTATTTCCTAATCTCTATTATTCCCCCCCCCCCCCCCCAATATTTCCATCTGAAACAGGGATTATTTCTGTCTGGCTGTCTTGAAATAATAAATAAATTTATCTAATCCACTTAAAGTACTTTAATTAAGAACAGTTTGCACAATGAAAAAATTGCAAGTGTGAAAATGGAACATGGAAGGCAATACTATTTTTAGAGGTTTTTCAGCTGTTAAAAGAAGGGCTTCACTGTGGGTTTTTAGGTTAAATATAGATTCTTGAACCCAGTTTAGTGCATCGAACCAAAAATATTTAGAATTTGTATTTTCTCTAGATTTTCAGGCACAGTGAGTCTGTCTGCTGTTTCTTCCCAATATTCTACTGACCATAAAAAAAATATTACTTACAAATAAAGCTAAACCACCAGTGAAATTGAACCAAAATCTAGTTTCTACTATGATGCTTATTCCTTATTTGAGCAGCTCATTGCAAATGTTGACTGTCAGTGGATAAGTCCCTACCACTGTGACAATCAACAGGCACCTGAGTATCTGTAGATTCATCTCATCAACCCATTACTTGCCCAGTAATGGATTACTTGAGGTGAACACCAAAGGTGTCCAATTTACTCTACTTTCTTAGTAATAATACTGAAGGTATTTGACAGTAGGACTAATCACAGTGCAACACAGTGCTCTTAAAGCACAGCATACTGAAATTCTAAGCAACACCTGTATTTTGCTTTTCAGCAGCATATGGTAACTCACTGTATGTTAAATCCCAGAAACAGAATGGTGGGGGTTGGAAGGGGCTTCTGGAAACAATTTAGTTCAACCTCCCTTGTAATACAGGATCACCTAGCACTCAGGAATACGTCTAGCTAGGTTTTGAAAGTCTGCAGAGAAGGAGATTCCAGAACTTCTTTGGGCATCCTGTGGCTGGTCTGCCACCTTCAAAGAGAAAAAGCTTTTCTTGTGTCCAGGTGGAACCTCCTGTATTTTAGTTTGTATCTGTTGCCACTTACTCTGTCACTGGCCACCATGGAAAAGAGCCCATCCTCTTGCCCCCCACCTTTAGCTATTCATCACCATTGAGAAGATCCCCTCTCAGGCTGCTTTTCTCCAGGCTAAACACCCCCAGATCTGTCAGCCTCTCATTATAAAAGAGATATTCCAGTCCTCTCAGTGTCCGCATGACCTCTGTGGGACTCTCTCCAGTATTTCCCTATCCCTCATGAACTGGAAAGCCCAGAACTGAGTATAATATTGCAGATGTGTCCTGACTAGAACAGAGTAGAGCAGGAGGTTGCACTTTTCTTAATGCTGGTTTCACTGTTAGTGCTGGCTGCACTCTTCTTAATACACCTTAGGGGACCATTGGCCTTCTTGGCCATCCTGTTGTCCACCGGCACTCCCAGGTCCTTCTTCACAGAGCTGTTTTCCAGCAACTCAACCATTCACCTGTACTGCTGTAGGAGATTATTCCTCCCAAGGTGCAAGATTCTACACTTGTTGAACTCCAGGAGGTCAATCTAGTCAAATTAAAATGTGACTAGGAGCTTAGTCACTCTCCTTGAAAGGAAAGACTCAGGCAGTAATGGAGCATCGCTTCCTGGTGTCTCATTTAGTCCTCCTTGATCTGTTTGTCTTTTCATTTAGATCAAGATATTTCTTTATATCTTGTTATCTGTGATCTGTATTTCTTCATTAGAAAACAGAACAGCTGTTCTGTCATCATACCAACAGCTGACTTTGCATCTGCCCAGCCCTCGAATACACTGTTGCAGAGGATAAAAGTGAAAATATAGTTATGAACAGTAAGTGTAGCTAAAATCCACCTATGCAACAAATTTCACTCAGCTTTGCAGAGATCCAAATGTGTTGTAGAAAGAGCTAGTAACAGATGCTGGGCTAATGAATTATCAGTAGTAATGTCAATGATGAAACTAATGTTTTTTGTTTGTTTGTTTGCCTTTTGAATCAAATTTACTAAAGATGAGGGGAGTAAATAAAAGAAGAAAGAATAATAGTGAGATGCTTTTATGAGATTAAAAGAAGAGTTTGTCACCATTTGTGACAAACTGTACAATCATAGAATGGTAGGGGTTGGAAAGGACCTCTGGAAATCATCTAGTCCAACCCCCCTACTAAAGCAGACTAAACTCAGACCAGTTTGGGTATAGACAGGACTGATAGGCCTTCTTCTGAGCAGATTGTAAAGGCAACAAAGTCACAGTGGTGTGAATTTGGAAAGGAATGGACAATATATGCAGTAAACTTGGGCTGTATAAAGACAGGCTTTAAAAGATACCTAGGTGTAATGCTGAGGGACATGATTGGTCTCTTCTCCCTTGTAACAAGTGATAGGACAAGAAGAAATGGCCTCAGGTTGTACCAGGGGAGGTTTAGGTTGGATATTTGAAGAAACTTCTTGCCTGAGAGGGTTCTCAAAGACTGGAAGAGACTCCTCAGGGAGGTACCTGAATCCCAATCCCTGGAGTGTTTCAAAGACAGAGAGGTGTGGTGCAGAGGGACGCTTTTTAGCATTAGGCTTGGTAAAGCCAGAGAATAGTTGGACTTCATAATCTAGAAGTATTTTTCCAAACAAAATGATTCTGTGATTCTAAAAGAGAGTTACACATGGAAGGAAAAACAACAGTACCTGATAGAGAAAAATGATTCTATGAATCTAATAAATAAGACCTAGAACTTAGATCATAGAATCATATAAAGGTTTAGGTTGGAAGGGACCTTAAAGATCATCAAGTTCTGATCTCCCTCCATAGGCAGGGNTCAGAGATGAGGGTTCAATTGCCTCACTCAGGAGCCTGTTGCAGTCTTTGAGGACCTTTCCAGTCAAGAGGTTTCTTCTAATATTCAACCTAAACCTTCCCTGCTGCAACTTCAGACCAATTACCTCTTGTCCAACCATTTGTTACTAGGGAGAAGAGATCAGACCCCACCTCACTCTGATCTCCTTTCAACAAGTTGTAGAGAGCCAGAAGATCTCCCCTCAGACTCGTTGTCCCCAGTTCCCTCAGCTGCTCCTCACCAGACCTTTTACCACATGTTATTTCACATTTTGTTTGCTCTGATGGATTAGTGCCACCAGTTCTGACTTACAGAAGCAAATCCATTCATTTAGATAAAGCTACACATTTACAGTGAGGCTGCTGAGACAGTGGAACAGGTTGCTCAGGGAAGTTGTGTATTACTGCTCCCTGGAGATGTTCAAAACCAGATTGGAAAGGGCCTTGAGCAAGCTGGTCTAGTGGAAGGTGTCCCTGCCTGGTGGGGTGTTTGCAAATAAATGATCTTGAAGGTACTTTCTAACCCAAAACACTCTGATTTTCATGAGCAAATGTCTATATGGTTTTGGCTTTAGTAGAACAGAAAGTGTTAGATGACCTGTTTCAGTTGAAGCTTTTCTCCAGTAAGGAAGCAAGCAGTGTGAGTGACTGTGAGCCAGAAGACTGTGGATATCGCCTTTCTATGAATAGTCTAGCATGGCCAGATGGAAACAAACTAGTTGACTGGTCATTTCTGATCTCTCCCATATGAGAAAATACATTATGCTTATGCTAAACTCATCAGTGTTCCACCTTTCACTAGCGGAAAAAGCATTGGTGAAATTGCAAACAGTGTAGGTTTGGTGCTCTGACTTCAGGCTGAAGAGTTGATAGTAGCAGAGATTCACCTTCAGAAATCCCCTCTCACTCTTTCAAACCTTTTCTTACAGCATTTACATACGAAAAGCAGTAAATAGAGAGGCAGCATTTCATCAGCTGAGTGATGAAACCGCACCATATGCCTTTGCAATCAAGTCCCTTGATGGGAATTACGTGATAATATAGCGGATGGTATATTATTTCCATCACATAATTTTGTCATGAAACTGATACAAGCTCTCATGGAAATACAAGGAACAAATACTTTTCTAGTCAATATTATCCCAACAATCCTGTTCCAGTTTGATTCCGTGCAGAGATTGTTTGATGTTCTTATTTTTATAGGAAGTCCTGTAATATACTTCAAGTTCCTAGCGAATAACAGGGCAAGGAATAAGCTAATTTCATAGAATCATAAAGTTGTTTTGGTTGGAAGAAACATTGAGTCCAACCTTGAGGAAGAGTTCATCCCATATGGACCCATAGGGATCATTTTCTTTCTCTTATACTGGTGACAGAACAGAAAGAAACAACTTGATCTCTTTGACTCTTTCCAGAATATTCAGATTTTTTCTGTATTTCAGAATGTGCCCAATTCACAGAATTTAGATTAAAACTAAACTTGATGGATAAATATCAGATATAAAAATTAACAAAAGGAATACATATAGACTTACATTGTTCACATTGCTTGGGATTTAAAAGCTTGGTCCTCATTCTACAACATTGTGGTGGGAGACAATAATTGTAGTCCTCTAAGTGGATTTTTCATAACAGTGTGCACTATTTTTATTTGCCCTCTGGTATATGAGTTATTTAATGGTCTGAACCTTCTGAACTGATTCTGAAGTGATTACCCTTTAATAGAAATAAAAAAAAAAAAGTAAGTTGATTTTCTTTCCTGAAATGAAACAAATATCTTTTTGGATTCACTCTGTGCAGGTGCTCTATTAAGCAGCACTTTGATCTTGCAAAGCTGAGTTCAAATAATACATAATCTTTAGATAAATGAGAAAAATGTCATCATTTTAGCAACCTTAGCATTTTCTAAATACTGATCTGACCTAACTGGGGAACCACAGTACATTCTGACACAGCTTTAAGTTCCTGGGATGAGATGATAAAAGATGAGTAAAGGTTTCTGTGTGGGAGAACTCAGCAGTGTTCATGTTATTTAGTATTTCTCAACTTTGTTTCTCGAGTTACTTTCTTTCCCTCTTCGCAGTCATTGCCTATCACAAGAACTCCTTACAAATCTTTCCAGAAAATGCTAAGTGTCCTTTTATGTTACTTTTAGAACAGAGTGGAATCTTAGTCCAAATATTACACAGTTAAAATTCTATTTAAAATGCTGCTGGTTTTCAGTTTTGTTGGTTTTTTTTGTTTTGTTTTGTTTTTTTTTTTCCTGCTGTTGGTTGGTTGTTTGGGATTTTTTTCTCCTTATATTATTTTCTGAGTGAGCATTCCCATAGAACTGGGTTAAAATCATAGAATGATTTTGGTTGGAAAAGACCATTAAGAGCATGGAGTCCAACCATTCTCTAGTCCTACCAAGTCTCCTACTAAACCATGTCTCTCACCACCACATCTCTTTTTTTTTTGAAACACCTCCAGGGATAGAGATTCAACCATCTCTCTGGGCAGCCTGTTTCAGTGTTTGAGAACCCTCTCAGGCAAGAAATTTGTTCTGCTACCCAGTCTAAACCTTCCCTTGTACAACTTGAGGCCATTTCCTCTTGTGTTATCGCTTTTTACTAGGGAGAAGAGATCAACCCCCACCTGTTGCATTAAGAAAATAATTAACTGGAATAGAACAGTAACTGACTATGGGAAAAAAAAAAGAAAATAAAAACCATCTTGTCTTCCTATATCCTTGAACCATTTAAGTTTAATGGTAAAATTGTAGGTCATGGATTGAAACCTTAGAATCACATAATGGTAGGGGTTGGAAGTGACCTCTGGAGATCATCGAGTCCAACTCCCAAGCCAAAGCAGGAGCACCTAGGGTAGGTCATGCAAGAACACATCCAGAAGTATTATGCTGGCCAATAGCCTTTATGTCATCTTAAATCAAAGGACTGGATTTATTTAAACAATATTTGAGTAATAGTGAAGAAATTTCACTTGAATGGTTCTTTTGATTTTAGTTTTAACCTGGACTGCTGAATTAGCAATAATCAATAACTTGTCTTTTTTTCTTTCTGAGCTATGCAGTAGTGGATACAGTGGAAGGCAAGATTAAGAACCCAAATAACTGATTGCAGAGTTCTCTCAAAAAGATAAAATTATATTAAAATCACTAAAAATGCATCTGATTTTATTTCTACACTCAAGAAGAAAGAGATTTAAGAGATCTCAGTCTTACAACTACTGAAATCTCCCTTATTTATAGAATGCTTTTCTTATTCTTCCTACACAAAATTTGGCAGATTAGTAGTTCTTGTGCTATACCTTTATGTTTTTTATTTCTTTCTTTTTATTTAACCTTAACAAAATTTCAAAATCAGAAGCAGCTAACATGCTTCTTTTTGTTTTTATTAGTCCACCTTTATGCCTGAAGGCAATCAGTATGCCTTCCATGCAGAACTGGAACAAAGCTGACATCTTGAAATATGTAATTTCATATTCCAAAGTGTTCCTGGATAAGGCTATAGCCAGAGAAAGATCCTGAAACCAATTACTGTGACTTCATTCATCAAATCTAGCGGAGTTGTTATAAATACTCCTAACAGAGTTCTTATAAATACTTCTAACACAGCCATAAGAGCAGATTTGCATTTGTCTGTAGATAGGCAGCATTACAGAGTTACGTTGTGCTGTTAATGTAATGAAACTATTCCTTCTTGTCATCAATATTACCACAGCTTTTTTCTCATGTTGAGGAAGCTTCTGAGAGCTGTTATCATCTTCCCAATATTGTTAAGACCATGGAAGTCAAGGAAAATAATATATAATGAAAATATACTCTTGACACCCTGTTATTTGTACTGTGGGGGTTTTGTCCTCTTACAGACAAAATTCTGTTATACAACAGATAGGTTTAAGTGTTGAGGCAAAAAAATTACAAATATGTAAAGATTTGTACATTTAGAAGACCTATCTGAGAAAATAAAATGGTCTGTTTAGAATCATAGAAAGCCATGTACCTCCCTACTGAGTAGATTTTTGCATTGAAGAAGATGTGTTGATGTCAAAGCAATATTGTCTGTTATTTCTCAAACATGATAGAATACAGAATTTCATAGAATCATAGGGCAGTTTGGGTTGGAATGGACCTTCAAGATCATACATTTACAATCCCTTACCATGGACAAGGGATGCCTCCTACTAAACTATCTTGTTCAAGGTCCCATCCAACCTGGCTTTCAACACTTCCAAGCTTGGAGACTCCACAACTTGTCTGGGAAACCTGTTCCAGTGCCTCACCACCATCATGGGGAAGAATTTCATGTCTCATTTCATTCCAGCTTTTTCCAGTTTGAAGCCCTTACCTCTCATCCTGTCACTCCAGACCTTTGTCAAAAGTTCCTCTCCAATTCTTTTGCAGTACCCTTCAAATACTGGAAGGCTACTAGAAGGTCTCCCTGGAGCCTTCTCTTCTCCAGGTTTAATAACACCAACTCTCTGAGAAAAAATAATTAATGTATTAATTTTCATGATTTATCACTTAACATACGGTAGCCTCTAATTTTTATTTCTTCATCTACTGACAAGATTTTGAGGCAGAGCCCTGGACCAGGCTACCCAGAGAGTTTGTGGAGTCTCCTTCTCTGGAGACTTTCAAAACCCTCCTGGATGCATTCCTGTATGACCTGCCCATGGTGATTTTGGTTTGCAGGGGGGGTTGGGCTTGATGACCTCTNACATTTACAATCCCTTACCATGGACAAGGGATGCCTCCTACTAAACTATCTTGTTCAAGGTCCCATCCAACCTGGCTTTCAACACTTCCAAGCTTGGAGACTCCACAACTTGTCTGGGAAACCTGTTCCAGTGCCTCACCACCATCATGGGGAAGAATTTCATGTCTCATTTCATTCCAGCTTTTTCCAGTTTGAAGCCCTTACCTCTCATCCTGTCACTCCAGACCTTTGTCAAAAGTTCCTCTCCAATTCTTTTGCAGTACCCTTCAAATACTGGAAGGCTACTAGAAGGTCTCCCTGGAGCCTTCTCTTCTCCAGGTTTAATAACACCAACTCTCTGAGAAAAAATAATTAATGTATTAATTTTCATGATTTATCACTTAACATACGGTAGCCTCTAATTTTTATTTCTTCATCTACTGACAAGATTTTGAGGCAGAGCCCTGGACCAGGCTACCCAGAGAGTTTGTGGAGTCTCCTTCTCTGGAGACTTTCAAAACCCTCCTGGATGCATTCCTGTATGACCTGCCCATGGTGATTTTGGTTTGCAGGGGGGGTTGGGCTTGATGACCTCTAGAGGTCCCTTCCAATCCTAACATTCTGTGATTCCATGAGCTTTATTTTTCAGTTTGGGGCTTTTTTTGTGGGGTTGGGTTGTTTGGGTTTTGGGGGAGTTTGGTTTTTTTCCACATTTTTTTTTTTTTTGGTGGTCTTTTAGGATTTTGGTTTGTTGGGATTTTTTTTTCTTTCTTTTTAACCAGTGTAAGAGTTTTGTGGCATGGTTTTTAGAAGTTCTAAGCATCTTCAAATACTCACTGACTTAGTGGGGGTTCTGAGAAATAAAGGAAATATGTGAAGCCAAGCTGAGTTCCCAGATTAGCAAAAATGGGCTGTCCTACACTTGGAAGCCCTTAAAATCAGAAACTGTTTAGTAAGACTTTCTTTTAGCTGAATAATACTATATTCCCTAAATTCCCTAAATGTTTTAATACCGAATCACTTTAAAGGTGTTAGATTTAGAGGTTCCTATAGATGATATTGTGAATGCTAATCAAAGCATTTAATATAAAACCAACCCCTCTCTGACACATAAACACTGTGCACACAATTGAACAACTAAATTAAAAGCATAAACAGCAGTGAAATTATTTTGAACTGCAGAACAGATTCCTTCTGACACTCAAGATAGAGAGACTGTCATGTTCCTAACTGCTCAGCTCTAACTTTCCAACACTCTAGTCAGAACTTAGCTGAAACAAAGTCCTGCTAGAAAAGAAAAAACCTAACATTTTCCATATGCACTGTCATATTCCATCCCTTTTCTAATATTCATGTTTCCATTAACATTCAGGATTGGACAAATCTAGGCTTGAGGATACAAAAGCTTAAGAAAAACCAAGCTCACGTATTTCTCACTTGTTTTTCTATTTGCTGTCTGTATGGGATTTGCTCAGCCTAAACAATCTTATTTGGGGGAAAGAAAAAAAAAAAAAAGGAGAAAAATAAGCACAAAATTTGAACAAATAACCAAATATCTTAATTTATCACACTGTTGGATGTAGAACTGCTACAGAAGCATATTGTGCTGGCAAGACTGAGATTTGCAACACTAAATGCTCTTCCAGCTTTGATCATTTCAATGCTAGAACTTAGCATTGGCAAATCCTACATTCGGCGCCGAGTTAAAAGATATCAGATGAGCCTGGGAATGGAAGACCTCAGTTTAACCTGCAGGCTATCTACAGCTATGGTAGTGTTAATAATGTTTGGTTTGGTTTTTGTTGGTTTGTTTTTTTGGTTTTTTTTTTGACTAGTTGAGTCAAATTGCTGTCATTCTCAAAAAAATATTTGGGCAGAAAGGTAAATGTGTGATGTGTCTTGAGAAGTCCTTCATGCCTCTTCATGCGTCTCTGTACACAAAAGCAAGTTACTTTTAAGGCAGGTTTGAGGAAGTCCCATACTGCTTATACTCAAGTCACTTTAGTAGATGACTTGTCAGATATTTTTTCCCCCCAAAATACTCCAAATTTCACAATCCCACATCCGTGGTGGATGTATCGTAGAATTTCAGTGTATGGTTGGACTTGAGGATCTTAGAGGTCTTTTCCAACCTTAGCGATCCTGTGATTCTATATTAGATAATTATTTTTCTATTTTTCCAAGTCAACCCACAATATTTTGGCTCATGATAAATTTGTTAATGTGAAAAGTATTTCATAATTTTTTTCTAGAATTTTTTAAAATATAAAGTTTAAGTTCATTTACACTAAAAGTATTTTGCTAATTGTGTTTGCTTATTTTTTGCCTTTTTTATCCCGGTTCAAATCATATAATTTACCAAACCTTGCATTAATTGCACAAATATAATTTTGAGGAGGACCTCAACATTTGGAGGAAAACTCCCAAAATTGGTGGAAGAAACCCCAAAATATAGTGGAGAATTCCCTAAATTTTTAGAACCTCCAAACTTGGTCAAAGCCATCCAAAATTTGGTGAAAATCAGCCAAAATTCTTCACAAGAGGACACACAATTGCAGTTAAAGCAAAATCTCTTCATTTTGTTAGTTTTGAAGTACTGAGCTTTAAATTCTTCCCATCACCCAACTGCAGAAAGCCAGCAGAGATTTGGCAGCAAGGAACATATTTAGTAGCCATCTAATGGGGCTTTGGTTGTTTGTTTTTCTGGTTAGAATTTTTGGTTTATTAGAAAGTTCAATTAACAATGGATCAATTTATTATGTCCCTGCTAAGAATTAATAGTAGCTGCAATACCTACCACCTGTAGTGTGCCTGCAGCAATGCATGTTCTGTCTGGTTTATATGGAAATATTGTTATGTCTGTAGTGTGTCCACAACTTTGTCCTACAGCTATGTCCACAATTATGTCCTAACTAACCTTCCACAGGTGCTGCAACCAGGCTCTGCAGATTTTATCATGAGTCTCACAATATTTGCTCTGTGTGTGTGCACTTTGTTTGGTTTAAGTTGGATTTTTCAGTCCAGTCTCATAATTATTGGTAGAGAACACATCTACTTGTCCTAACTCCTCGTGAATCTGTCTTGCATTACTTTTGTTTGGGCTCAAGTCATCAAGGTAATTCCTATTCTACTGTCTGTTAGGCATTAGAAGTGAGGTTGCCCTAAGCACGGCCCAACATCCTTACCATATTTTGTTGTTCTCAGACTCAACATTTTAGACATCATTAAATATTCAGGGAAACAGGGGCTGGAAGCTGAATCTTTCACAATGAAGGTGAGTTACCTAGACATTTGTTTAAAGAAGTCCACACCCTTCTGCTCTGCAAACTTAGTAAAGAGTTTGCCATTATGAAGAACAGAAGCACAGAGAGAGTAAAGCTCTCTCTTATTCCTGTGGCCACTAGGCTGCTAATAGATTATGCTTCTCTAGCCTGCCCTTCAAAAAGGCCTTGCCTCACTGAGCACCTAAGATGGCCAAGATAGAATGACCCCAACAAGAGTGGTGTGGGCACTCTGTGTGCAACTTGACTTTGGTATTAAACTCCCCGGAGACATTCAAGATCAGAGTTGATGTGGCCCTGGGCAGCCTGATCTAGTTGGAGATGTCCTTGCTTGTTGGAGGGGGATTAGGCAAGATGACCTTTGAGGGTCCTTCCTAACCAGATGTAATCTGTGAATCCTTGAATCTGTGTTTGCTTCCAGCTTGCCTTGGCAACTTCATTCTCAACTTTGTGTCCCCTTTCAATAATTTTTCTAGTTACTAACTCTCTACAAACAGAGTACAAGGTAACATAGCACCATTCTCATTATAGAGGATGAATAAGTTGACTCATGTTCTGCAAGACTTCAGTGACCTTTCAAAGGGGAAAATAGCTTAATAAATTCTTCCATAACTGATGGGTTTAAACTGGCAGANATCTTAGTGATCTTTTGCCACTTCTAAGTTCAAATGTTAGAGATTGGATCTTGTAAAATCATAGAACCATGGGACTTGTGGAATCATAGAACCTGTGATTCTATAACTTTATGATTCTATTCCCACCAGTCAGCATATATTTACTTATTTTTATTGTTTTGATGTGTCAACATTTAGTCAGGGACATAACATCATCAGTAAGTAACATGAAATGGAGGTTATTTATACATTTAAGTGACTTTTTTTTTTTTTTTTTTGGCTCCTGTTAAAGCATGGGGAAAGAAAGGTGTCAAAACCAAAGTGAAAAGAAATAGAGAAGGATGCTTTCCACTTCTTAGGACCTGTGTAAGATTTCAGGCATGCAATCAATTAAATGAAAAGAAATGTCAAGGGACATTAGGTAACTGAATTATATCTTTTATGNATGAGGATGACTTGTAGGTTAATACAGCTTCTTTAGTGTCTTCATTGGGTCTCTTTCATCCTGTTTACATGTAAATGGTGGGAACATATAATCTGAGACAGCTACCACGTTGTCAGATTAGATGTAGATTGACCCACATTCGTTAAAGGCTGTCTCTTACAGAATGGGCACATAAAATCAAGTGCTTCAGATGTTTCCAAATCTTTTGTTTGTCTTGAAAAAGCTGTCCAGGGAAGTAGTTAAAAAAAAAAAAA
>WBNM01003798.1:19078-29484 GCA_013399055.1 Ramphastos sulfuratus
CATAACATCATCAGTAAGTAAAATGAAATGGAGCTTATTTATACATTTAAGTGACTTTTTTTTTTTTTTTTTTGGCTCCTGTTAAAGCATGGGGAAAGAAAGGTGTCAAAACCAAAGTGAAAAGAAATAGAGAAGGATGCTTTCCACTTCTTAGGACCTGTGTAAGATTTCAGGCATGCAATCAATTAAATGAAAAGAAATGTCAAGGGACATTAGGTAACTGAATTATATCTTTTATGGATACATTTAAGACTGATGTCATCTAAGTGTTCTCACTAATGCAAAGCAAGATCTTGCTTCACACACTTATAGAGGACAGCCCAGAGTGCTTTCCTGGAGGTAAATGCATAATGCATTCAATGGAGCAAAGTCACTTTCTCTGTGAAAGCTGGAACAATTCTAGGACTAAATGCAGGTGCTATTTCTAAGTGGATCTGAACTCTCCAGTGCTATTCTTGTTTCTTATAATCAGAAGATTAAAATTGAGGATGATTGATAGGAGCTCTAGTTTTGGTCAAGTGGGGCTGATCTGTCAGAGAGCAACCCTGGGGAAAAGCACCTATGAGTGCTGTTAGAGAACAGAATGACCATGAGCCAGCGATGTGCCCTTGTGGCTAAGAAGGTCAACAGCATCCTATGATGCATCAAGAAGAGTGTGGTCAGGAGGTTAAGCGAGATTCTCATCTCCCTCTGCTCTGGTGAGGTCCCATCTGGAGTACTGAGTCCATTTCTGGGCTCCCACATTCAAGAGGGACAGGGACTTGCTGGAGAGGATACAGAAAAGGGCTGCGCAGATGATGAAGGGGCAGAAGCATCTCTCTCACGAGGAAATGTTGAGAAAATTGGGGCTTTTCAGTCTAGAGAAGAGATGACTGAGGGGGAAATCTCATCAATGTTGATCAATACTTCAAGCATGGGTGTCAGAAGGATGGGGCCAGTCTTTTGTCAGTGGTACTTAGTGACAAGACATGGGTTAATGGGCACAAACTTGAACAGAAGAAGTTCCATTGAAGCATGAGGAGGAACTTGAACTCAAGAGTACTGAAGCATTGGACCAGGCTGCCCAGAGAAGTGGTGGAGTCCCAATCTGGATACATTCAAAACCCACCTAGACATGTTCCTGTGTGACCTTCTGTGGGTGAAGATGTCTTCTTGATGATCTCCAGAGGCCCCTTCCAATTCCTACCATTCTCTGATTCTGCATATCTCATTTAAGCAAACTGTATGTTATGGTTCACAAACCCATATTTGTCTCAAGATCTTGATTATTCACTAAAATATTTCCAATTTCCCTCTCAAAAGTAAAGTTAATTCTTTGACATTGGTTTATTTTTCTTAGATAATTAATTATATTTCACTTGTCCAGTTTTCAGAGTGATGTAAAATATTATACTCTACACCATGAGGTCACAAAACAATTATTTCCTAACACATGAAGGAATGCAAAATGTTTGCTTCTTGCTACTAAATTAAACAATTTGAAATTATTTTTAGTAGCATTTCCTGTCCCCTCATCTCAGTAACTGGCTTCTTTGATCTGTATTTTTCAGATTTTATTTCAACCACCTATGTATAAAAAAGACTTTTTTGTTATGAGAAAAGGTTTGGTTGGTTGATTGGTTTGTGTCTATGGTTCATTAGATGTTAAAGGTGTGAAGATAGTATCAGGCAGAGGGAATTTATGATCCATATATAGAGCATGATTCATTTATCTCTTCTTGGTTTCTTTTCTAGTCCCTCTCCTTATTACTTCTGCAAGTTGATTTCTTCCAGTTCTGGTGTCCCGATCATAAGAAAGACATAGAACTGCTGGAGTGAACCCAGAGGAGGTTCACAAGGATGATCCAAAGGCTGGATCACCTTTTTTTTATGAGGACAGGCTGAGGGTGCTGGGGCTGCTCAGCATGGAGAAGAGAAGACTTCAAAGGAACCTTATAGTTGCCTGACAATACATGAAAGGAACCTTCAGGAAGTCTGGAGAGGGACTTTTCATAAGGGTGTCTACTGATAGTACAAGGAGAGTAGGTTTAGACTGGATCTTAAGAAGTTCTTCAATGTGAGGGTGGTGAGAATCTGGAACAGGTTGCCCAGAAAGGTTGTGGATTACTTGTCCCTGGAGGTGTTTGAGGCCTTGAGCAAACAAGTCTGGTGGAAAGTATCCCTGACCATGGCAGGGAGGTGGGGGAGATGATCTCTAAGGTCCCTTCCAACCTAAGCCATTCTATGATTCTGTGATTGTGTTATTCTTCCCCTTTTGTGGAATTCTTATATATGATGTGGGCTTGCATATATGTTTGAAATCTGTGGTCAAAGATTCCTCTGCTTAGGGAAAAAACATAAAGTTTGGAGTTTCTTAGTTCTTTACATACGGTGTAATTGTATTTCCTACCCATTTTCTTATGTTTTCTTTACAATCCAAATATTTATCTAAATAAATCGGTGACATCTTCATAATATATTTATGTGCAGGGTTAAATCAGCATTCTTTTAATTATTTTGGTTTTTGTTTTTGTTTTTTTTTTTTTCAGTGCAGTGAAAATGATTTAAACCAGAACCGGGAAAAGCAGTTCAATTATTTTGTAGTCTGGCCATAACTATCTAGGTTCTTAATTGCCAGAGGGAACTAAAGTAATAAAATTAGTGATCCCTAAATGCACTACTATAAATACTGCCACGGTATTTATTTGTTTCATTGTGAGCACTTATTCAATTAAAAGCCATTTCAATTTTTTTTTTTCCCCCAAAGCATTCTTTATCACTTTCTTGCTGTTCAGCTAATATTTTGTAGAAGTGCTACTGGGTTTAGAGTTATATTTAGTCAAGTAAAATATAGATGTAAATATGAGATCTGAAAAAAAAAATTGGTTTTAGAATGCAACCTAACTCTAATGCAACAATTCTCTGCTGAAATCACAGAATCATAGAATGGTAAGGTTGGGAAGGATCTCAAGGATCATCTGGTTCCAACCGCCTGCCATGGGCAGGGACACCTCCCACTAACACAGATCACTCAAGGCTTCATCCAACCTGGCCTTGAACACCTCCTGGGAGGGAGCAGCCACAACCTCCCTGGGCAACCTGTACCAATGCCTCACCATCCTCACTGGAAAGAACTTCTTCCTAACATCCAGTTTNCTGAGGTTTAGACCAAGAGGTATGAAGTGTTAAAATTTATTTTAAGGATAGAGAAACACAGCTCAGGAATTGCATTGATGCATATCAGAACCAGGAATGTGCTTGTACCAGATATTGATCAGCTGCCTGGATAAGTATTCAACATTTAAGAATTATAGAATGGCTTGGATTGAAAGGGACATTTGAGGTCATCTAGTTCCACCCCATTGCCATGGGCAGGGACATATTGCACTAGATTAGGTGGCTTAAAATCCCATCCAACCTAGATTTGAACACTTCTAGGCTTGGAGCATCCAAAATTTCACATCTACCTGAAGCAAAATAAATTATATTCTTATTGATCCCACAGTGCAAAAGAGACAAGGAGATAATACAGTGTGTTTTAAGAAAAATGGAAGGTGAAAATGTGGAGGAAAAATAACCCCAGTTCCCAATACTGTGAATTGAACACTGCAAGAATCTTTTTGTCATTGCACACGTAGATAATTAGCCAAATGCTGGGTCCTGCAGCTGAGTCACAAAATCCCCATGAGCAATTCAGGCTTGAGGCGGAGTCACTGAAGAGATGTCCAGCAGAGAAAGACCTGGGAGGTGCTGCGTGGCAGTAGCTGAACATGAGCTAGTGTGTGCCATCAGGAATAATGTGGTCAGCAGGACAAGGGAGTTGATTGTCCCTCTGGACTCAGCAGTGGTGAGGTCACACTTTGAGTCCTGGGGTCAGTGTTGGACCTCTCACTCCATGAAGAACATTGAGGTGCTGGAATATTTCCAGAGAAGAGTAATGAAGCTGGTGAAGGGTCTGGAGAACAGGTTTGGTGAGGAGCAGCAAAGGGAACTGGGGTTGTTTAGTCTGGAGAAAAGGAGACTGAGGGGAGACCTTCTGGATTTCTACGGTTTTGTGAAAGGAGGTTGGAGCCAAGTGGGTGTTGGTCTCTCCTCCCCAGTAAAAAGTGATAGAACTAGACCAAGTGGTCTCAGGTTGTACCAGGGCAGATTTAGGTTGGACATTAGAAGAAATTCTTCCCAGAAAGGGTTCTCTAAAACTAGAACAGGCTGCTCAGGGAGGTGGCTGAATCCACATTCCTGAAGGTGTTTCAAAATTGCTGAGGTGTGGCGTTGAGTGACAGTTCAGCACTAGCCTTGCTAGGGTTGGATTTGAACATCTTAAGGGTCTTTCCAATCAAAAAGATTGAACGATTTCACGATTCTATGATTCCATAGAACAAGATGTCTTTGGCAGGATCTATCTTTTATGAATTCACCACCACAGATACTCACTGAAGTTCTGAATGTAAGTCTTCGATAAATGTGCACAAAATACATCAGCAGGATGAACAGACAAAATATGATCTATGCTTTAACTGAAACATGGTTATATTCACAAATAAGTCAAATTACTTCCACCAAACTGAGATAATCTACAAGGACAGTTAGCTATCATCCAGCAGACAGACTGCAGGGCAGAATTTTTGTTGTATAGAAGAATATTAGTGATAGGTAAATTGCTGCAGGATGAAAAGAAAAAAGTAATATTTGTTCCACAAATAGCATCATGTTGTGTGTGGTACAGAGAAGTTTAGGATTTTGTTCATTCAGTTGCTTTCAGGAAGGTTTTAGAAAGGTTTTAATTATTTTTTTTTCCTCCATGGAAGCTGCTTTTTGCATAGATTCATAGATTCATGGAATGATTTGAGTTGGAAGGGACCTTCAAGATGATCTAATTCCAACCCTCCTGCCATGGGCAGAGACACCTTTCACTGGACAAGGTTGCTTAAGCACCTGTCTAACCTGGCCTGGAACACCTCCAAGGAGGTGACATTCCTGGGCAACCTTTTCCAGTGTCTCACGACCCTCACCATAGAGAATTTATTTCTAATCTCCAGTCTAAATGTACTGTTCTCAAGCTTTTTAAGGCAGAACCTCAGATGGATTTCACATCTTAATATATAATAACATACTGAATAAATGTTTTACTCCTAATGGTAATGAGACAATGGTAATTGGAAGTAAATTTAGGCAGTGATTATCCTTTCTCAACATTGTTTGGAAGAATCGACCCTTTTATATATATTGCATTGTCAGGTAGGATGCTAATGATCTATTGATGCATTCTGAGCTACCTAATTTAAATCCTAATTGCAAAACCAGCTCTGGTCATACTGACTGAGGTGCAGCAAGAGCTTATTTTGGGAAAGAATCATGAGCAGAATGACATATGCTCTTGTACTATCATTATAGGTTTCAACAGTCTGTGGATGTTGTTTAGCTAGACTGTAGTAAAGCCTTTGACAATCTTTCCCATAGCATCCTCCTGGAGAAATAGGCTGCTCATGGGTTGGGTGTTTGGACACTTGGTTAGGGTAAAAAGATGGCTGGATTGACCCAAAGACTCATGGGGAATGGAGTTAAATCCAGTTGGTGGCTGGTGACAAGTGGCATTCCCCCAGGCTCAGTACTGGGGCTGGTTCTCTTCTATATCTTTATCAGTGATCTGGATGACAGAATTCAGGCACCCTCAATAAGTCTGCAGATGACACTAAATTAGATGAGAGTGCTGATCTGCTGGAGGGTAGGAAGGTTCTGCAAAGGGATCTGGACAGGCTAGATCAATGAGCTGGGGCCAGTTGTACGAGGCTTAATAAGGCCAAGTGCTAGGTCCTGCACATGGGTCACAACAACCCTATGAATGCTCCAGACATGGGGCATGGTGACAGGTAACTGCCAAGCAAAGAAACACCTGGGGGTCTTGGTAGACAGCTGTCTGAACATGAGCCAGTGTATGCTCAGCTGGCCAAGAGGGCCAACAGCATCTTGGCCTGGATCAGGAATAGTGTGACCATCAGGACTATGGAAACAATCCACTGTCCTCGGCAGTGATGAGGCCACGCCTTGAATACTGAGGTAGGCCTCCACTCCAAGAAGGACATTGAAGTGCTGGAGCATGCCCAGAGAAGGGCAACAAAGCTGGTAAAGGGTCTGGAGAACAGGTCTGGTGAGGAGCAGCTGAGGGAACTGGAGTTGTTCAGTCTGGAGAAGAGAAGACTGAGAGCAGACTTCTTTGCTCACTACAGCTTCCTGAAAAGAGTCAGGTGGGTGTTGTTCTTCTCCTTAGTATCAGGTGAATGAAGGAGAGAAAAGGGCCTGAAATTGTGACAGAGGAGGCTTAGATTGGATATTAGGAAAATTTTCTTTCCTGCAAGAGTGGTCAGGCATTGGAACAGGCTGCCCGGGGGGGTGATGCAGTCATGATCTCTGGAAGTGTTCAAGAAACCTATGGACATTTGGGACATGCTTTAATGGCCATAGTGGCATTGAGTTAATGGTTGGGGTTGAAGATGTCAGAAGTGTTTCTCAAACAAAACAATTCTATGATTCTTTGATTCCACAACTCAGAGAATCTAGTTTTGGAGTATTATTGGGGGCAGTTGGCTCTTTATTGTTTGTTTGGGTGTTTTTTTGGTTTGGGTTTGTTATTTGGGTTGTTTGTTTGTTTGTTTGTTTTTTTAAGCACTTTCTTAGCAGAATGCAACATTTTCTTTAGACACAAAGCACCAGTCGAGAGGCATGGTGCCATAATGTGATATAAATTTGCTTTCAAGGAAGAAAACCTACATTTATAATGAAACAACATTCAATTAGATGTGCAAAACTGCATGAGGAGGGCAAGGTGGTGTTAATTTTGGACTACTAGGCGAATCACTCTGACTCAGAGTGCTGTAGGAGTGGAGAAAGCTACAAGTGGCATCATGTTTAGAGGAGACACCTTTTAAGGTCTATGAAGTTTGCAGGCTGATATATGTTATCTTTAAAGCAGGCAAGTAACTGGAGAGTGATGTAAAGAACTACAAAGGTACAACATGCCTGGGCAAAGGCCCATGAACACCATGTATGCTGGGAGGTTCTCAGGGTGTAGCAGCTGAATTTAAAACCTTAGCAGTAAAATAATTAAACCGATGGCTAAGTTTGCCAGCTTGAAGCAACTGAGTTATAAAGAAGAGATAGGAGTTAATCACCCCATGAGGAATGTAGGAAAGTTGCTAAATCATCTAAGATATTGTAGCAAGTTAGCAAATGACTTGCCCAAAGGCAGAGACCATTGCTGTGTGGTGGGCTCGGTGCCAGATAAAAGAACACACAAACATGTTATCTGGAGGCAGAGTGAGGAGAAGGAGATTAGCTGAAGAGTTCAAACCAGAGTTTGGTTCAGCTCAAATTTCTGTGATAAATATCTGGGTAAGCTTTCCCAGGAATGGTAAAGAACTTTATCTCCTAAAGTGGAATATATAGAAACTTCAGATTTATTTTATTTTTAATATGTATCTTATGGTTTAGCTTTGTTAACATGCATATATATATATACATACATATATATGTATATATATATGTTTTGGAGTATTTATTTCACTTAAGATGGATGTATTTATTCATACATTTCTAGTTTCATATCAGTGTAATGCAAGATAACATGTTGCCCCTGGCTGAGTGCTGAGAACACTCCCCTAACACATTCTAAGCATAGACAGCAATGGAGAAAGGGCATAATTATCAAAAGGGGTGGACCCACCACCATTGTCTTCCAGACCTTGTAGTTTGAACATACAGAGGTTCTTCAAATTGCAGAAGTTCAGAAATTAAGGATGCAAATTGAAATACAGCATGCTTCTCAACAGATTGTCTTCTGATGTTAGATGTTTGTCTGGGAAAAAAAAAAAAAAGAAAAAGAAAGAAAAAGAAAGGGAAAAAAAGGAGAAAAAGAAAGAAAAAAAAAAGGAGAAAAAGAAAGGAAAAAAAAAGAAAAAAAAAAGACAGAATTCATAATTCATTGTGTGCTTGGACAAACAGGGAGTTTTCCACACCATGCTGAATCATGCTAGGCTGTAGCGTTCCATGAAGCTAAGAACTCAATTTAAAATATTTTGGTAAGCTTAACACAGCTGAAAATCAAAATATGAATTTCTGTAGCAAGACAAAACCCTGGGTCAGGAAAACCCCAATCACAAATCCAGGCTGGATATGAATGGATGCAGAGCAGTCCTGAGGAGAAGGCCATTAGGGCACTGGGTGGTAAGAAGCTCAACACGAGCTGGCAATGTGCACTCAAAGCCCAGAAACCAACCGTGTCCTCTCCTGATCTCTAGCAGTGTGGGCAGCAGATGGAGGAGGTTGTGGTCTTAGGGACATGACAGGGTCCCTTTAGAAATTGTTTTTATTTCTGAATTAGAGAGGCATTTTTCTTTCTTAAACACCTATTTTATTTTAAAATATCAGGATTTTTTTTTTAAATACATTTGCTTTCATAACAAGATTGACATGCTTCCTCTACTAATAGATCAGATTCAGTGAAGCAGGGAATTTCTGTTTCTGAAAGATTCTTAGATATTAATGTTAATTTAACCAGGAGTTTTGTAGATAAATTATTTCCTAGGTACCTGGAGGCCTAGAGTAATGTTTGTGTAGCAATCTTTTATGTAGCATTAATCCCAAAAATATCCTTTTCTAGCTGTTCCTGCAGTTTATAAAGTACTTTTCTCTTTAGAACTCTATTTCCTACAATAATTACATTTCCTTATTCTATTTTCTCCCCTTTATACTTAGGCTCCACATGATCTAAGCAGCTCTTGTTGTGCTGATTATGGACTTTTAGGTCCAAAATTAAATTCCTTACACTGAAACCATAATTTGAGCTTAGGTGAAAATATGAACATTTCCATATCTCCCTCCTGAATCACGGACAGTGGTAGGCTGGTTTTTGATGGCATTGACATGCCACCAGTTTTATGACATACCACAAAATCTATTGGTGTGAAGTCAAACAGATGTGAGGAAGGGTGGCCTTCCTCATGTTAAGGAGGACTTTGACTGTTTCTTTCCTTTTTAGGTCCTATCCCCTAGACAATGTAGACTTTTCTTTGGAGTCATAGATTCACAGAATGGTTTGGGTTGGAAGGGACCCTGAAGATCATCTAGTTACAACCTACTGTGACATGGCTAGGAACACCCTCCCTTAGACCAAGCTGCTCAAGGCCTCAACCAACCCAGCTTTGAGCACTCCCAGGGAGAGGGCATCCATAACCTCCCTGGCCAACCTGTTCCAGTGCCTCACCAATCTCTCTATAAGGAATATGTTATTTGTTGGGCTAATTCTTTGACAGGTTTCTCCAACAATGGAATTTGGCCAATAGTGCCAGAGAACTGAGCATGGCTGATTTCTCTCTTGATTAGACAAGACTTCACCTCCCTTTTTGCTACGGAAGGGGTAATTGATTACTGCGAGATGATATTTCAAAAATATGAATATATAGTTTATTAATATTAAATATTCGGAACTCTCACCACCCTGACCACCATTTAATAATAATAACAGGCTCTTTGCAACGTTATGGAAAGTATATACAGGTTATAACAGGATCTGGAAATAACTATTAAATATATACATTAACTAAACTCGATTTAAACTGGCAGAGAAGGCTTTGCGGCCAGTATGCCACTTGTGGCCANTGTCTCTCCCCAAAAAGAAAGGAGGAAGAGCAGAAAAACATACCTGGGCAAGCCAGGACATGTACAAGCCTAATTTGGCCTGTTTAGGCCTACCACGACACTTTTCTAAAAAAATTCTGGAAGTTTTCTAAACTCTTGTGTTTTCTATCTCTCCAGTGCTTGTTACAGAGCAGTACTGCTTCTCTCATCCTACTGACCATACTACTGCTGATTCAGGCCAGGATTCTGTTGGCCTTCTTGGCCACCTGGGTGCACACTGGCTGATGCTCATCTGTCAAGCAAGACCCCCAGGTCTTTCTCTGCTGGGCAGTATCTAGCCACTCAGCCCCAGGCCTGGAGTGTTCATGGGGTTGTTGTGACCCAAGTGGAGGACCCAGCACTTGGCTTTGTTAAATCACATCAAATGACCTTAGCCCATTGATCTTGCCTGGCCAGATCCCTTTGCAGAGAATTCCTACCCTCCAGCAGGTCAACACTCCTAGCCAATTTAGTGTCATCTGCAAACTTACTGAAAGCTTCTCAGTCTCCTCATTCAGATCATTGGTAAAGATATTAAAGAAAACTGGCCCCAGTGCTGAGCCCTGGGAAATATCACCAGTGACTGGCTGCCAACTGGTGTTTACTGAGCACTGGGGAACACCATTAGTGGGCCGGCCTGAACCTTTTATACAGTATATTGCCATCAGGATTAATTTCAGATAGAAAATTTAGTATAGTGTTATTGATATTTAAAAAAAAAAAAAAAAAAAAAAAAAAAAAATTTTTTTTTTTTT
>WBNM01003799.1:38253-48342 GCA_013399055.1 Ramphastos sulfuratus
CCCAGGGAGGTTGTGGCTGCTCCCTCCCTGGAGGTGTTCAAGGCCAGGTTGGATGAGGTCTTGAGTGACCTGTGCTAGTGGGAGGTGTCCCTGCCTATGCCATGGAGTTGGAACTAGATGATTTTTGAGGTCCCTTCCAACCTTACCAGTCTATGATTCTCTGATTCTAAACCAGCTCCTGCTGAAGTTATGTTCTTGGCTGACTGCCAGCAAGGGGCTGCTGCCCATCAGCTGCCCATCAGCATCCCACTTGACTGAGCCAGGCAGCCATGGAAGACCAGGGAACAGTGAGGCTGTGTTTTTGGAGCTAAGCCTGAAAACAGAAGCAATGGGCAGGACACATCATGTGAAAAAAAGAACATGCAGGAAGCAGTGTCTCCCTCTCAGGGAGGCCAAGCATCAGAATAAAAGTCTCAAGCACAAGGAGGCAAGACAGCAGCAGGCACAGCACCACTGGTGCCATTCCCATGTTGCAAGGATAGTGATTTTCCACCTCCTTCACAGGGAAGGAAGGCTCCTGCTGGTTCAGCAGCATAAGAAGGCTACCCCAGAACACGCAGGGGCATTCTGGAGGTGCCTGAGGAACTGCATTGCCTCAGGTAACCAAACTTTCTTGAACTTATCCTGCCATGAGGAACTCACAGACTCAACCAGGGGCTCCAACACCCTCACCTCTCCGTTGAGACCAGAGCCTTAAGGTCCCCAGTGCCACTGTCATGGTTTCAGCTCTTTAAACCAGGACATTCATTTCCATGTTCCCAAAGCATCACTGCAGTCACAGGCCCTGGCCACAACTGCAGCTGGTGGCAATGAGCAGGGGAGGGGTTGGGAGAGCAGATCTTATGAGGAAAGGCTTTGGCACCAGAAGAGGTAACTGTGCCACTGTATTTTCTTGAGAACAGGAGCAGCTTTAGGACTTGGGGGTGTGCAGTGTGGAGCAGAGGAGGCTGAGGGCAGAGCTCATTGCTTCTGCAGCTCCCTGAGAGGAGGCTGCAGTGTGCTGGGGCTGGGCTCTGCTCCCTAGGCTCCGGTGATAGAAGGAGAGGAAATGTCCTGAGGTTGTGCCAGGGAAGGGTCGGGTTGGAGATGAGGAAAAATGTCTTTGATGCAAGAGTGGTCAGGGATTGGCACAGGCCCTTGAGCAATCTTGTCTAGTGGGAGCTGTCCCTGGATGATCTTTAAGATCCCTTCCAACCCAAAGCAGTCTATGATCAAATGAACTGTGCAGATCACATCCTCTTGGGCTGACAGTGGAATCCCACCCATACCCCAGCAACACTATAGCACAGAGGCTGCATTAAGAAGGAATCAATTTCTTTAGCTAACATCTCTCTGCCCTGGAACGGTGTACAGGGGACTCCTGGAAGAGCTCTGAAAACCTCCCAAACGAGTTGAAGGGTTAGTAGCAGGCTTTGGATTCTGTTTCTGCCAAGGCATCCAAGATAAAAAGCATTTAACAGGATGAAAGAAGAATCCTGTTTTGCTGCTGCCTTCCCTGGTTACCTGTGGGCCTCTGTACCACCTGCAAACAGGAACACTGAGCTCTGGGATTAGCCTTAAGCTGGTGATCAATCCCAGTGCATAGAGGTCTGCATTCCCCCAGCTGATCTGCAGCACTCAGTGACCCAGACCCAGGACATGTTTTTACTGCAGGGGAGGGAGAGGATGATGAACACCACTACACCTTCAGTGTCTCTGCTTCAAATGTCCTGTGAGATACAGCTGGGGTGTTTTAATCTGTTTCAAACACAGCAAGATTTAAAAGACTCTTTGAATTGTAGAATCCTAAAGGTTGGAAAAGGCTTCTCAGATCATCCAGTCCAACCAGCAAACCCAACCCCACCATGGCTACTAAACCCTGGCCCCAGCTGCCATGGCCACAGGTCTCTGGAACACCTCCAGGGATGGGGACTCCACCACCTCCTGATTTGAACTCAGTATCCAAGTTGCAAGCAGGATGATGGCACAGAGCAGCAGCAGCAACCTGCTCCCTGGGATGGGGACTCCACCACCTCCCAATATGAACTCAGTATCCAAGTTGCAAGCAGGATGATGGCACAGAGCAGCAGCAGCAGCCTGCTCCCTGGGATGGGGACTCCACCACCTCCCAATATGAACTCAGTATCCAAGTTGCAAGCAGGATGATGGCACAGAGCAGCAGCAGCAGCCTGCTCCCTGGGATGGGGACTCCACCACCTCCCAATCTGAACTCAGTATCCAAGTTGCAAGCAGGATGATGGCACAGAGCAGCAGCAGCATTCAGCTCCCTGGGATGGGGACTCCACCACCTCCCAATCTGAACTCAGTATCCAAGTTGCAAGCAGGATGATGGCACAGAGCAGCAGCAGCATTCAGCTCCCTGGGATGGGGACTCCACCACCTCCCAATCTGAACTCAGTATCCAAGTTGCAAGCAGGATGATGGCACAGAGCAGCAGCAGCATCCAGTTCCCTGGGATGGGGACTCCACCACCTCCCTGGGCAGCCTGTGCCAATCCCTGACCGCTCTTGCACCAAAGACATTTTTCCTCAGCTCCAACTCAACCCTCCCCTGGCACAATTTCAGGACGTTTCCTCTCATCCTATCACCTGATACTAGGGAGCAGAGCCCAACCCCCACCTCACTGCAGCTGCAGAGAGCAACGAGCTCTGCCCTCAGCCTCCTTTTCTCCACACCAAACACCCTCAGCTGCCAAAGCTGCTCCTGTTCTCAAGAAAATAGTGGCAGAGTTACCTCTTCTGATGCCAAAGTCAAGACACAGACTGCTCCAGGCCACAAGAGAACTCACCAGGTGATGCTTTTTGTGTAGGTGCCACCTGTCCTGCCCACTGCCCCGTGTCACTTTGCACTGGAGGTGTCAGTGGCACTGTAAACAAGCAGCTGCTTACTGCTGCCTTCTGCATGCCGGTGAAGGGAGCCTGCTGCGGCTGGGCAGAGCTGCACTGATGCTTAACTCAGGGCTACCAAGCCCTGGCCGTTAAAGGGCTGCCCTCTGCTGCCTTATCCAGGGCTGCAAGGGCACGGCTGCTTGAAGATGGAAAGAAAGACAAGACACAGAACCAGAGAAGAGATCTCTATGATCATGTCTCCTCCCTTGTGGGGACAGGCTGGGAGAGTTGAGGCTGCTCAGCCTGGAGAAGAGAAGGCTCCAGGAAGACCTCATGCATGTTGATAAAGATGTGCAGGTGAGTGCCAGGAGGCTGGAGCCAGGCTCTGCTGGGTGATGCCCAATGCCAGGGCAAGAGGCAATGGTGGAAGCTGAGGCATAGGAAGTGCCATGGGAACATGAGGAGGAATTTTTTCCCTGTGAGGGTGACAGAACACTGGCGCAGGCTGCCCAGGGGGGCTGTGAAGTCTCCCTCTCTGCAGATATTCAAACCCTGCCTGGATGTGTTCCTGTGTGATCTGCTCTGGGTGCTCCTGCTCTGGCAGGGGGCTTGGGCTGTATGAGCTTTGGAGGTCCCTTCCAGCTCCTGATACTCTGTGATTCTTTGAACTTAGAGCAGCCTTCCAGTGCCTGAAGGGGCTGCAGGAGAGCTGGGGAGGGACCTCTGACAAGGGCTGGGAGTGCCAGGATGGGGGGGACAATGGCTTTGAGCTGGGAGAGGGGAGAGTGAGAGTGAACATGAGGAAGAAATTCTTTGCAGTGAGGGTGGTGAGGCACTGGCACAGGTTGCCCAGGGAGGTTGTGGAGCACAGAATGTGATCTTTGATCTTTGATCACATTCTGTGCTTCTGTGTTCCACAACCTCCCTGGAGGTGTTCAAGGCAAGGTTGGTCCCTGTGAGACCAGGCTGGATCCAGGGGAAGGTTGGAAAAGCCTTCTCAGATCATCCAGTCCAACCAGCAAACCCAACCCCACCATGGCCACTAAACCCTGGCCCCAGCTGCCATGGCCACAGGTCTCTGGAACACCTCCAGGGATGGGGACTCCACCACCTCCTGATTTGAACTCAGTATCCAAGTTGCAAGCAGGATGATGGCACAGAGCAGCAGCAGCATTCAGCTCCCTGGGATGGGGACTCCATCACCTCCTGATTTGAACTCAGTATCCAAGTTGCAAGCAGGATGATGGCACAGAGCAGCAGCAGCATTCAGCTCCCTGGGATGGGGACTCCATCACCTCCTGATTTGAACTCAGTATCCAAGTTGCAAGCAGGATGATGGCACAGAGCAGCAGCAGCAGCCTGCTCCCTGGGGCTGTTGTGTTCAGTGCTTTCCATCCCAGCACCCTGTGTGGCAGCCCTCTCCAGACTGTGTCCTGTGGCCCAGGGCTTTGTGTGTGCTCCAAAAATAACAATAATGTTCTAATAAAAAAAGCTTTTCTGGTGAGGAGGAAGTGCCAGGAGAGCTCCAAATGAGCTCTCCTGAGTGCAGATGCCATTTTGATAACAACTTTGTCCCCATGATCAACTTTCTTTAGAGTTTTCTCAGCTTAAGCCAAGTGCCCACTGGGAGATATCAGCTGTCCTGGCTCTTCCACAATGCATCTATTCAGGTCACTGCTCCTCAGGCAGCCACCAACTTCCAGTCCAGTGCCCAATTCATTTTGTCTCTCACACAGGGATGTGCCAGGTGCCCCCCTCCTCTTGCCTGCCCTGTCTTTGGGTTCAAGAAGCAAGCTCACCTTAGCCTCAGGATTTATTGGATGCCCAGCAGCAGCTGATAAATTTTCCTTGGAATTTTCCTTTGTTCAGAGAGGTCCTTGGGGTCTGTTTCTGCCCTGCATTAGCCTGATTCTCATTTCAAAGCACTTTTGTCTTTCTTTTCCCCCAAGCATCACAGAATCACAGAGTGAGGTTGGAAGGGAACTCAAAGCTCATCCAGTCCAACCCCCCTGCCATGGCAGCATCACCCAAGGCAGGACACACACAGGAACACATCCACATGGGGCTTAAAAGTCTCCACAGAAGGAGACTCCACAGCCTCTCTGGGCAGCCTGCTCCAGGGCTCCAGCACCCTCACACCAAAGTTTCTCCTCCTGTTGAGGTGAAACATTCTCTGTTCCAGTTTGTGGCTGCTGCTCCTTGGCTTAGTGCTGCTTACCAGCAAAAAGAGCTTGGCCCCAGCCACTTGGCACCCACCCCTCAGATATTTCATAGAATGGTTTAGGCTGGAAGGGACCTCAAAGTTCATCCAGTTCCAGCTCCCCTGCCATAGGCAGGGACACCTCCCACTAGAGCAGGTTGCTCAAGGTNCCATGATTCTGTTTGGCATTGTGCTCACTCACCTCCCAGAATCATCACCATGGGTACCAGAATAAAACTTACCAGTTCACCATGCAACTGGGCTAAAACCATTAGTGTTGTCCCAAATTTTGGTTCTTTACCTGGTATGCAAAGCCAAACAGACACAGCTAAGAGTTCAGTCAAGGCATTAAAGTTAGCTTTGAAGTTCAGTGATTGCACTGAGTTTAGTCAGAATCAGAGAACTGCTGTGGTCAGAAGAAACCTCTAAGATCATCCAGTCCAACCATCAACCCAACCCCACCATGGCCACTAAACCCTGTCCCCAAGGTTTGTTGAACACCTCCAGGGATGAGGACTCCACCACCTCCCTGGGCAGCCTGTGCCAGTGCCTGACCACTCCTGCAATCTGCAACCTAAACTTCCCCTGGCACAATTTCAGGCCATTCCTTCTCTTTCTATCATCTGATAATAGGGAGAAGAGACCAAGCCCTGTTAAGATTTATTCCAGCTGTGTGCAGAGCAGGCTGCCAGGTGGCAATTGCCCAGACTTCCTGGGACTGGCAGCAGGGTTTTCCACAGTAAAATGTGTGAGCTACACCTACTGCCAGCACTAGGTAGGCACTGACCACTTTCCTTCTTGCTTCACCTTGAGGTGGTGAGACACTGGCACAGGTTGCCCAGGGAGGTTGTGGAGCACAGAAGCACAGAATGGGATCAAAGATCACGTTCTGTGCTTCTGTGCTCCACAACCTCCCTGGAGGAGTTCAAGACCAGGTTGGACGAGGGCTTGAGCGACGTGCGCTAGTGGGAGGTGTCCCTGCCTATGGCAGGGGGTTGGAACTGGCTGAGCTTTGAGGTCACTTCCAACCTTACCATTCTATGATTCTATGATGCAGCTCTCTTTAAATTCCCTGTGCAAGCTCAGAGGGTAAGGGGCTCATGTGGGTAGGGAGCTCCTCCAGATAAAAGTTGTGGGGTTCATGTTACAATAATATTATAATCAGGTTAAGGCAGCTGAAGGTTCCAGTTGGGTCTAGCATCCACCAACATGTCCTTTATCCCCCCTTGCACCCTGCAGCAGCTCCCACCCAAACCTCCTAAGGACCAAGCCCACAGTTGACGCCAACAGTCAGCTTGGAGGCTAAATACAGCTCCTTGTTCTCAGGGACCCTGGGTCCTGTGTGTCTTGGCTTCAGAATGGACTCTCCATGGCTGCCTGACTTTGTAGTTGTGTGGTTTCCTGACTTTGCTAACTGGAGCATCAGAGGTCGACGTCACCGCCGCAAGCTCAGAGCTCACCTGCCACAGGCATCCCAAAGCAAATCCAAGGACAGGCTGAGCTGCCCTGGGGATAATCCCAGCATGCTGGGGGTTGGAAGGGACCTCTGGATCATCCAGTCCAACCTCTCTACTAAAGCTGGGTCCCCCATAGCAGCTTGCCCAGGATCACAGCATCCAGGTGGGTTCTGAAAGTCTCCAGAGGAGACTCCACAACCTCTCTGGGCAGCCTGGTCTGGGCTCCAGCACCCTCACAGCAAAGAACTTTTTCCTTATGTTTAAGTGAATCCTCCTGGGTTCCAGTTTGTGTTTATTGCCCCTTGTCAGTGGGCACCACTGAGAAGAGCCCAGCTCCATCCTCTTGACCTTTGGATACTTATAAACATTGCTCAGATGCCCTCTGGGGCTGCTCTTCTCCAGGCTAAACAACCCCAGGGCTCTCAGCCTCTCCTCCTCAGAGATACTCCAGGCTCTTCAGCATCTTTATGGCCTCTGTTGGACTCTCTCCAGTAGTTTCCTGTGTCTCTTGAACTGGGGAGCCCAGACCTGGATACAACACTGCAGGTTCAGAGTTCAGACATGCAGTGCAGAATGTCTTTAACACCTCACCAGAAGCATGACCTCAGGAAGAACTTAGTGATTCTGTGAGGAGCTTTAGAACTGGGCAAGTACACACTGTAATGGCTAACGAGGCCTCCCACTGCTGAACCCTTTAACTAACAGCTTAGAGGAAGCTCCAGCAAGGCTGAGTTTGAGAAAATATTGTGCAAGGTCTTTCAGAGATTTCCATGAATCCAAGTCTGGAGGCTAAAAGCTCAGGAAAGCCAGAGATGAAAACTGCAGGGACTGCTAAAGACACCAACCAACCTTGATCCCAGCTTGGGCTTCCATAAAAACAGAGCCTGAAGGAAAACTGAAAAACTGAGACAAATCACAGAATCACAGAATGTTAGAGGCTGTAAGGGACCTCCAGAGATCAACAAGTCCAACCCCAACCCCTTCCCCCAAGGCAGGATCACTCAGGGTAGTCCACACAGGAGTGCATCCAGGTGGGTTCTGAAAGTCTCCAGAGAAGGAGACTCTAAACTCACCCAGGTAAAGCCCAGCAGGCCTAGAAAGAAAAAAACACTATGGTGGCATTTAAACATAGCAAGAGAAAAAGTGGAGAATTCATAAAGAACAACAAAGGAACAACTTTTGTGAGGCTGGTCAAGCCCTGACAGGTTACCTGGAGGAAGTGTGGAGTGCCCATCCCTGGAGATACTAAAAACCCAACTGGACGTGGTCCTGTGCAACTTGCTCGGACCATGGCTGAGCAGAGGGCACTGGACTAGAGCTCCAGAGGGCTCCTGGAACCTGGAGTGACTCAGTAAAGAGCTGTTCTGGTAACCACCACAACAGGATTTAATTCAGCAGGGTGCCTCAGGGTCATGCTTCAGTTTCTGCGTGGAACCTGTGGAAGTCAGAGGAGTTACAGGTATGGGAAGCACAAAACCACTGGCAGAGCTCTAAGCACAGAGCCTTCACTTACTGCAGTTAAAGAAGTAGCCCCAGGCTTAAATAAGTCATAAAATCATAGAATGGTAAGGTTGGAAGGGACCTCAAAAATCATCCAGTTCCAACCCCCTGCCATAGGCAGGGACACCTCCCACTAGCACAGGTCACT
The DNA here is from genome assembly GCA_013399055.1 of Ramphastos sulfuratus. Taxonomy (NCBI): domain Eukaryota; kingdom Metazoa; phylum Chordata; class Aves; order Piciformes; family Ramphastidae; genus Ramphastos; species Ramphastos sulfuratus. The sequence continues at coordinate 46,387 of WBNM01003799.1, forward strand.
CAAGGCCTCATCCAACCTGGTACTGAACACCTCCAGGGAGGGAGCAGCCACAACCTCCCTGGGCAACCTGTGCCAGTGTCTCACCACCCTCACTGCAAACAACTTCCTCCTAACATCCACTTTCAATCTCCCCTCTGCCACTTCAAACCCATTGCCCCTTGTCCTGGCATTGCAAGACCTTGTCAATAGTCCCTCCCCAGCCTTCCTGTAGCCCCCTTCAGATCCTGGAAGGCTACTCTAAGGTCTCCTGGAAGCCTTCTCTTCTCCAGGCTGCAGAGCCCCAACTCTCTCAGCCTGTCCTCACAGCAGAGCTGCTGCAGCCCTCTCAGCATCTTGGTGGCCTCCTCTGCACTGGCTCCAACACTTCCATGTCCTTCCTGTGCTGGGGGCTCCAGAACTGCACACAGGACTGCAGCTGGGGTCTGAGGAGAGCAGAGCAAAGGGGCACAATCCCCTCCCTTGCCCTGCTGCCCACACTGCTCTTGCTGCAGCCCAGCACACAGTTGCTGTCTGGGCTGCACTCACACTGCAGCCTCATCTGGAGCTTTTCATCACCCCACACCCCCAGGGCCTGTTCCTCAGGGCTGCTCTCAGCCATTCCCCACCCAGCCTGCAGTTGTGCTTGGCATTGTGCCTACCCAGGTGCAGGACCTTACACTTGGCCTTGTTGAATGTCCTGAGGTTGGCCTGGGCACAGCTCTGCAGCCTGTGCAGGTCCCTCTGGATGGATCCCTGCCCTCTAGCAAGTGACTGTGCCACACAGCTTGGTGCCATCTGCAAACCTGCTGAGGCTGCACTGATTCCTCTGTCCTCGGGCCTCTTCCTGCAGGGCTCTTTGTCTGTTCTTTTGTCCAGCACCACTTGGCTTTCCCGGGTTTTTTATGCTTTATTTCCTTAGCCCTGCATTCTGATCCCATTTCCACAGCCTGAAGCACAGCCGTGAAGCACACCCAGCACATCAGCAGGGAGCTGAAAGCCTCCAGAGCACCCTAGCAGCAGCCCAGCACTATTGGCAAGTCACCAGCCAAGGGGACCTAGCAGCTGCAGCCATCAGCAGAAAGAACCTGGAGCCACCACTTGCCTGGCTTTAAACACGACCAGGGAGGAGCCAGCCACAGCCTCCCTGGGCAGCCTGTGCCAGGCTCTCAGCACTCTCACACTGCACAACTTCTTCCTCAGCTCCACTCTAACCCCGCTCTGCCTCAGCTTCAAACCACTCCCCCTCTGGACACCCTCAGCAAAAGTCTCTCTGCAGCCTTTCTGCAGGATCCCTTCAGGCACTGGCAGCAGCTCTGAGGTTCCCCTGGAGCCTTCTCCCCTCCAGGCTGCACACCTCCAGCTCCCTCAGCCTGTGCTCACAGCAGAGCTGCTCCGGTCCTGCCATCATCTTCGTGGGCTCCTCTGGACTCTATCCAGCAGCTCTGTGCCCTCCTTCTGCTGGGGACATGCCATGACCTGGTCCTCCCCTGGTCAGCAGGTGGCAGGAGGTGGCCGTGCGAAGGTTCAGATAATCGCCTTGGAGTGAATGAAGGCGAAAGGCTGCCGAAGGGCTGATGAAGTTGGTTTGTTGCATTGACCCGGAGCAGAGGGAAAACTGGAGGGGAAACACAGCTCAAATAGACGGGAGATCCCGGTTTCTCTGGCTTGGAAATGGGGCACGGTCGCACGGGCATTTGCAAGCTTCCTGGCGGCAGAGCAGGGCCGTGCCAAGTGCTCTTCTCCAAGCCGCAGGCAGCGCCAAGCGGGACCGTGCCCCGCGGGGCAGAGCAGGCAGCGAGCGGGTCCGGGCAGAACGGCGGCGGCGCCGGGAGGGAGCGGAGAGGCGCCCGTGGCTGCCTGCCGAGGAGTCCTCTGAGCACGGAGCGGGAACCGAGAGGCACCGAGCAGGGCAGAACAGACAGTGCGAAGCAGCTCCCCGTGGCTGCCTGCCGAGGAGTCCTCTGAGCACGGAGCGGG
>WBNM01003800.1:0-50712 GCA_013399055.1 Ramphastos sulfuratus
AGCCTTAAACCAGCACACTAGAGCTACTGCAAATGTAGCATGCAGACACAGAATGGGCTCCTGAGGATCTTCAGGGGTAAGTAGACAGTGCTATGCACTATGTAGCTATTACATATAATTTATTGAAATATGCTAGACAAGTGGAACCAATCACAGGAGGGAAACTAAAGAGAGCAAAAGACATGTCTCAAATAAACACAAATAAGTCGGAGGCTGAAATGCTGCTAAAATTCATCACTGACTCTGACCTAGAAAGTCCATATTCTTTGTTTTAAATTGAAAATTGTTAGCAAAGAGTTAAATGCAGTGCTATGTGCAATCTTGCCCTTGCCTGATGATTTTTCTTTGCATAATTAATTCATGAATAGTCTGATTGATTAATTGTATACCCTTAATTTATATATCTACTGCTGATGATGAGATTATGTATGTTGCATTACTATAAGAAGGGAGTTGTATTACTTCTGAATCTATTGCAACACAATAATTGATTTCTTTATTTTACTGGGCTTCATGCAAGTCTTTACAATGTTAGAACTGCTTTGATAGATGATGATTTATCTTGTTCTACTGCTTTCATTTCAAAAATTCTTGAACAAAATTAAACAACCCTCTTGTTGAACTATCCTATGTCTTTCTTACTAGAAAAGACTGAAAGTAACTGTCATAGATTGTAATATATGAAGTTTTGTATCCATCAAATAAAAATACAGATCTGGTTTTGCAGAGAGTATGTGATCAGATATAAAAATAAGAGTGAATAAATTTATGGTAAAGCTTATAGCTCAAGGAGAATACAAGAGACATAAGATACACTAAATGGAGCGAGATGAAGGAGACAAGATCATGTTCTTTTTCTGGGCTTTCCAGTACAAGATGTGTATGGACATATTGGAGGACATCCAGTGAAGTACCATAGAAAGATTAAGGGATTGGAGGATCTGACATACAAGGAGAGGTGGAGAGACCTGGGACTGTTCAGTCTTGAGAAGAGAAAGCTCAGGGCAGGTCTCTTCAATGTGTATGATCTTCATAAGTCTCTTTCAGCCTTAACTGTTGTGTGATTCTGCACTTGTCTACAATGTTTGAAGCTACTTCAACTCCTATACATGAGGCTGTGCCTTGCTCTTTATGAAAATTCTGGGCATTGTATGTTCATTTAATGGTTGGACTTGATGATCTTAAGGGTATTTTCTAACCTAAATGATTCTATGCTTCTGTGGATCTCTAGGAGACAGCCTTCTCCTAAAGGCAGCCTACTTCCTAGTCTTTCTAGAACAGGATGTTTTTGAAGAAAAGAATTGCCTTAAAAGGCACAATGGAGCCCTCTTTTGAAGATGTGCTTCTTACTCATCACCTCACAGTGACTGAGTAAGTATCCCTTTGTCTGTCATCAATCAGAAAAGATGCAATATGCCATGGAATTTTTTCTGCTGACAGAGTTATCCTTCTAACATATGTAGCAACCAAAGTACCTAAAATGTTTTCTGAAATCTCTATGAATCAAATGAACTATGTTTAGAACACTCCACAAAAACAGTCTGCCTTTTTATTCTGGGCCCTCACTACTGCAGCTGGCTCTTTCTTTACTACCATTGCTACTTTGAAGTATCTATGAAAGATTATGTCAAGCTGAAGTGTAGAAATGCTTTTATGAACTCAGTTGCATCTCTGTAGATATGTTTTCTCTTGTGATATTTTAAATTAAGACACCGTATGATGGTGTTTGGCCAAAGATAAAGTTAAACCAAAACCAAAGTGATCTTCCAGTAACTTTTTTCCACTTTTAAAATGAGACTTTTAAACTGAAAATGGCGGATTTTCATGGCAGCAAATACAGAAAAGAGTCTGCTAGAAAATATCAGAGCACTTCTATGGTGGATATAAACAACACCCATCCCCCTTTTTTCTGAATTATAGCATTAGGTCTTACAGTAAATCTACTACTAATAAGAAGTAGGCAAAGGCTAGAACTGAAGATCAAGAAAGTATTATGGGGGCAATTTGCTCGAAAGACTTGAGACGACTAAAGCTTTAAGATCTAGTGGCATATTCCATTGCAAAACAGATTACAGAAGACTGTGAGCAAGCTAATAGTATTAAGAAGTTCAGCTGTGTGATACTGTCTGGGTGAAGTAAAATTTTTAACTGAAAAGAAAATCTGGAAAGCTTCTTTCCCCCTTGAGTATCTGAAATATTTGTGTAAAAAGGCATGTAGGACTAAAGCATCACAGGTTTATTACAGGATTTTTTCCTGACTATTCCAAGAGAGATTTATCACAAATCTTCTTGTGCGTATATGCTAAATTCAGATTTTAATGCCTTTCTCTTTTAATGTCATCATTCTAGGAAAGAACATAGGCTTTCTCTTTTGAAAACTGACCTAGTATGAAATCAGTCTTTTGTGCTTATCAAATTCTGAGACATATATAGTCTTTTAATATAAGGCAATAAAGTATTTATCTGTGAACTACTAATGTGTGGGGGGAGGTTGGTGGTTTTGTTTTGCTTTGCTTATTTATTTTGTTGTTTGTTTTTTATTGCTAGTATTAACAACTTGTTTCCTGTATTTTGTGAGTCTGAAAATGTTCAAGTTCAAAGACTACCATAAAATGTCCCTATTGTTTATTGATATCTTCTTAATTTGATGTTATCATCAAGTCACTGATGCTTTTGATTGATCTATGTATAGGTACAAAATCTCATAATCAACAACATAGTGAGAGGATGGTGGCAGTATGACTCTGTTTCACATGTGCTCCAGTTTTCTTTCCACCCTGCAGAGCTTATACAATGGTGATTTCAGACTTCTGTAGGAAATAGCGTTGACATCAGAAAAGCTGCAAATTCAAGGAGACTTCTGAGAAAGTTAATCTCCCCTAAACATTGTAGTGTATCTAAATGTGTGCTGAAGATAGAAAAAATTAAATTTTCTGGTAATGCTGCTGCTCGGCAAGCATGCTAAAGAATTTGGGGGGCAGGGCAGTATCCATTAGAAATGGACTATAGAGGATTCCAGCATATTCAGTAGCAAGAATGTGAGAAATACTCTTGGCATTGTACTTGAATGCCAGCAGCAGTAAGAGAGAAAGCAGGCAAGTCATTAGTGTACACTCTTGTGTGAGCTCAGGTCTTGATTATCTCTTTACAGTGCCTTCAGACAGTACAGGAAAGAGGGCTGCTAAAAGACCTGTCCTTTCTAAGGAAGCTATGGTGCATAATTATATAGGTTTACCTGGCGTTTTCCAAAGGGACAAATGGCACCACTTCTCCATTCCCTCTCTTTACTAGTCTTTCTGTTCCTCCCCTTTTCCTTAACTATCAATTTTTGTAAGTGCAACACTTTTAAAGTCCCTCCTGGCACAGAAAGTCAAGCATGTCTGCTTGTGTGAGGGGACTGCATCCTCTTGCTTCCTAATACTGATAACTTCTTGAAGTAGCTGCAGAGAGTGAGAAGATTCTGCTCACTTTCTCCCTTCTGTACAAAATTTTTTCTGGTCTTAGTGAAATGTAGTGTTCAATTCTACCAGCCTGTACTTAATTCAAGCTTTATGTCACATTTTCCACCAGAATGTTCAGGGCCAAATTCTGAGCAAATATAATCAGATCCATCTCCTTACTAAATCAAGTTGTCCCTCTCTGTAAGTTAGATTTTGACATAAGACCATTGGCCATATGACTGCATAAGTGTGCGTTTCCCATGCATGTGGCATTGCCTGATGCTCAGATGGGAACATTATGTCAGACATGTTTAATCATAACAGTGTTTATTCCTTTTACTCAGAATGCACCACTTTCATGACAAATGTATGTAAATGCTGAGATAAAAATAGCATTTGACAAGATAGTTGGGTATGTTTCAATTTATTAACACATAAGTTAACTTATTCTGCTCAAAGTAATATGTGAATAAGTAGATACATATAAGATTAGCATAATTTTTATTTCAGTCAACATTTGTTCTGTGAGGTTTTTGATTACATTATTTTAATTAAGCAATAAGATATGACAAGCACAGGTTTTCATGGTGAGTATGGCACTCCTCACAAAGTATTATAAAGCACACAGCTGAAAGCTGAATTATTGTAACCATTCAAAATGTGCATTAGTAATCACTCTAGACTGACTGGAGTGCCCTTTGGTGTCTTTAACAAAATACATATTATTCAACAGGGAAAGTAGTTATTGGTCATAGTCATCAGAGCCAAGACTTTGCTCTTGGCCAGCAAGGAAGCTTTGTTTGTATTTCAAAGCCTTCTGTGCTCTCTCTGAGATTAGTTACCTCATGATGGCACGGTGTAACTTCTAGATATATTCAGGGCACATACTGTCCATGGAGGAAACCAACTGTCCTCTCTGGAATTGCATAATGTAGTAAGTGTCACAAGTCAGAAATACTGAATATAACTGAGATAAGAGACCCAAAGAAAAGTGCCTATTTTCTAAATAGTGCCCTCCAGAGACTGGGAAAGTGAAAATGTTCCTTATCTTTGTACTTGTCCACTGGGAAAGGGAAAAAAGACCAACCTCAAAACAACAAAATCCAAACAAAAAACCCCTCCAAACCAGAAATGTTCTGCATGTAACTTATTTTGTTATCTGATTGCATCTCCGCCTTAAGGTATAAGGTAATAAAATGGTGGGGATAACAATCATCTGTTTATTTCAAACATTTGTGTTTCTTTTGTACTATCCCTTACACAAAGTAACTTGGATTTCTGTGAGTAGAGTCTCAAAGTAATTATGTGTCTTGGTTGTGATCGTGTTCCTGAAATGAAAGGACTTAAGTAAACCTCAAGCTTAAAGAGCCGTCTCAAGTTTTGATGTTACTCCATGAATTTAAATAGGGAAAAGCAGATGATAATTTCTGGATGTATGAGCATATCACTGTCATAGCTCTGCTAAATTCTCACTATTTGATAAAACGTTTCAATTTTTCTGTTGTGCATTGTGTGGTTTAGTAGGTCTATCTATTTGTAACAATCATTTAACATTTTACCATAGTATCAGTAGAAGAAAATCCATGTTTCCTTGGTTTTTCTTTTCACTCTGAGGTGAGTGAAAGGTGATGTCCTCTGCTTAGTCCAAAAACCAGTCCTCTGGTAGGCATATGAGAATACTATCTCCCCGCGTTCTAGCAGCTCAGTCTGAATAAATAGATAGAAAAAAAAAGATATATAGTTTTGAGACACCTCTTGGTCTTTTTTCATGTTTTGTATTTATATGTTATTACCTTAAATGTTCATGGCTTCTGATGAGCAATAATGTTACATTGCCCGACTGATTTGTTTATGTTGAATGCAAACTGGTTTAAGAGAATCTTCCAGATGTTCTGGAACAGATTGAACTTCAAGACTGGTATGGGGAAGGACCAACCATTACTGTGAAGTTGTTTATAAAGTCCAGACAAGACTGAAACATTAGAGAACTGACTCGGTCTTTTTGTTTTTGAGGAGGTCTCAACACTCAGATTATTAATACGATGTGAACCAGAATATCAGGGCCAAGTGCTTTGTGAGTTTGAAAATGCCTCTCTGAATATGAGTGGTGAAAGAAGAAAGTGGTTCTCCACGTACAAATTTGTATGCTTCAAGTGATAAAAAAACTTCAGAAAAATTACTTATTTCATCAATCTTATGCCATTCACTGGCATTTATATGTTAAGCATCCTGTTTGCAGAATACTGAACTTTGAACCTGTTTGTTTCACATATTAACCTTAGCAATTAGTGTGAATGTGAATTTGCTGTTTTTACATGTCTAAAAGTAATATGAGTGCAATGGAACAGGGTTAAAAAGTGTTGTGAGATTTGATAAACTTTCTTGAATTTTATCTGGTTTGGGGCATTGAATCCATGGAAACACTGACTTTTGCATAACATTTTCTCATTTGCAAAATAAAGTAATTACATCCTGGGAGAAATGCACTGGCATTGACTATACAGTATCCAGTCTATGTTACTACAGGTAGCAGATTGAGTTTAACTAGACATAAGGATTGCAATTGTCTAAGTATGATTAATTCATAATGTTTGTTAATTTTATGCCTTATATTACAGTTTGTTATTGTAATGTCAGTCTTTTCTTTGTTTGTTTCTTTTTAATCCATGTTTTCATGAAGACCCTCAAGGGATTTTAATCTTACTGTGATACTAACTAATGATGTCCTTATAGCCTTGTGCCTCATCAATAGCTTGTTCCCCTAGCTGGAAGTTTCCTGAAAAAGGTTCTAAAGTTAGAACAGATGGTGCATCAGTCCATTGAAGAACTCTGTTTGCAGCCTGAGGAAAACTTTATATTGAAGGTGGAAATAATGGTTTTCTGCTTAGCTTATTGTAAATTCTAAATGGGATGATTGAAGAGTATAATGATAACTGTTGTTTGATGCCTATGAGTTTCAACATCTGGCTAATGCCTTTATTAGCTGTAGCAGTAAGAAAAGGCATTATAGGGTTTTCTGGTTCCTTCTCTTAAATAGGTTATAGCAGATGGATATATATATATAGATACAGATATATAGGTACATAACTGCCAAAAAATGTTTAATATATATATATTAAAATATATACACTTTATATATGGAAATAACTATCTATATTAAGATCTGATTTGCACAATCATAACATGGAATATTCAATGACAGTATAATATTTTCATGCAGACACTGGTTTTCTTTTTTCATTACCTGAATTTGAGATCTACTTTAGCAACTGAATTATTTTAAATTGCCTTTCATCTACTCTTGCCTTTAACCCAAACTAAATTAGCCAATACGGCTTTAGACTCCCTTATAGAGAGTCCAAGAGGGAAGCACTGAAGATAACATCAGAGCTGGCATTTTTAAGTGAAAGCTGAAGAACCCCTCCTTCAAGGTGATGGACCTCATTGCACTAACTTTGGTCATACTTGACTTTTCACCTAAGTCATTACTCTGTTCTGACCTGATGAAATATGTTAACAGGAAATGTGATTGATAAATAATGTTTTCACAGAGAATTTAAAAAGTAATTGCTTATATCATTTCTCTTGGTTGTATTTCAATTTAGATAGTGACAACAGTTTAGGAAGCTTCATTTTAGAAATCCCAGGTGGTATGTCTTAGCTTGTTCAGCATCTTGGCCTGGTGTTCTTGAAACAAATTGTCAAAATCTCTAACGGCATTATACTTTTGCTGTTTAAGGTTTTTTAAGAGTCTAGCTATATTCAAAACATCGTGGAAATGCATACCAGACTTCAGGTACATGCTGTGAATGCTTTGATTTCAGTGGAACTTTAATCACAGCCTTAAAATATTGCTCTGAATTTGGGCCCAAACACCTAATAAAACACTCAGACAAAATACTGCAGTCTGATGGTCGCTAATTAACTTTGCCATGGATTTGTGGCTCTGAAGATGTTATGCTTTGTTGGTTTATGCCACGTTGATCTAGAAAACAAATTCTTCAGACAGGCCTATAAAGTACCTGTTGATAAAAAGAGTGGTCAAAGCATTAAGATTCTAATGAGGGCTATCAGAATCTGACACATTAATTATCCTTAATTACAGTCTGTAACATCTTTCCTGAATAAAAGTTCATGAAGCATATGCTGCTTATAGTGAATTTGCAATTAACTTTTAACTAATACCTAGTCTGAGTTCTGAAGTTGCATGATGTTAAAGCTTTCATTTTTCTTTTTTCTGTAGCTTTGTAATTTCAGAGTTTTCTTACAGTAGGACAAATGTGTGCTTACACAGAACTTTATTTATAGTACAAATCTGAAGAGAATGTCTGTGACAAGTACAGAAAAGGACTGACAAACATAGAAAGCATTTGAAATAGCTGCGTGGGAAGTTAAAGAACTTATTTTCCTGTATTTCTTCATTTTCTTCAAGTTGACAGTGTATTTGTAATTAATGGTGCCTAATGTCAGCCACGAGAGGATTTAAAGTATCTATGCAAGTGATTTATATGATCAGATGGATTAGAAAGATGCTGACAGTAGCTTGGAGTTCAACAGTCAATACTGTTCATAAAAGAAAACATCAGTTTAACTACTGTGCTTCCTGTTAGCTGCTGATCTTTGCCTGGTTTGTTATCAGGTTGGTTTGTTTGTTTTTAATGTCTGTTGCAAGTAATTTTCCTGTACTCATCAACTCATGGAATTAATTTCTATATAACCAAATTTTAGCTTGGATTGATACTTATCTTTCTCTTATCCTCCACACAGATGCAGTGAAATTCGTAGCAACACCCACTAAGTAAGTTTTGACACATTACTTTCCTTTGCAGGGAAACAATAATAGTGGCATAGAATGCCCATTCATTGGTCAAATAAAAACACTTGACTGATTTCTGCATGTTAATCTCTCCAAACAAACTTTAATGTGAGAGATATGTGTTGCTCTAGTGGTCACCAAGATACTTACGTATAAATTCATAGAATCATAGAATGGTTTAGGTTGGAAGGGACCTCAAAGATCATCTAGTTCCACCCCCCTGCCATAGGCAGGGATACCTCCCACTAGTACAGGTCACTCAAGGCCTCGTCCAACCTGGCCTTGAACACCTCCAGGAAGGGAGCATCAGCGACCTCCCTGGGGATCCTCTCCATCCTTTTCCTCTTCATCTTTCCCCTTTCACACTCCACACCACATTTTTTTTTTTCCCCCCCTGCTTTTATCCCCCAAACCCAGAGCACCTGGGTGCTGTTGGAGTCTCCTCCCACCCCAGGTGTGAGCACTTTGCCCTCCCTGCCCACTCCCCTTTATAATCAGCCCCAGGAAAAGCAGCAGCCCCAAGCTTGGCCGAGTGGGCAGAGGGATCCTCCTCCTGTCACCACTGGTGAGTCCCCATGGTGCACACTGGGTGAATGGTGGAGGGGATTTAAAGGCCGGGGGGCCTGGTGGCCCCCTGGTTAGGCAGGGTAGATGATGGCTAATTTGATGTCATTGGATATGTAGTAAAGCATCCCTGTCTTGGGTGAGTGGTCTTTCTGTTCCACATCTGTCTACAGTGCCGGCAAATCATGCCTCTGTGCCTTCCCCAGGCATCACTATTTTGTCTCATGTGGTGACTGAAATTAGCAGAGTTAGCAGTGTTGCTAATGTTTCAAATTACTTTACATCAGACTCGGAGAATCCTGAGTAGTTTGGCAAATTGGACTCTGCTACCTGACCTTCTCAGTGGGATGCAAAGTAATTGAAGAGTGTCAAAAGTACTGGAGGAGGGATGACCAGAGCTACAAATGTGACTAGAAGAGCAGCTATGCTCTTATGAGTATCTAGGCCACCTAATCACCTGTTAGCTTCTATGTTTCTCAAAAACTGACTGAAATTCATGACTTGAAATGGCTTGAAACGTCCCAGTATCCAGTGATCCAGTAACACACTGCCAGATGGAGAGAGAATAAGATGATAATTTGTGGCATGATAAGGCCCTTATTAGGTTTTTTGTACTCTGACTTCTTCATTCTTTCCCCTACCTCTCTTCTTACTTTTCTGCCACTGTTTTATAACAGGCTTATTGGCCTGTTCTCAAACAGACATACAGCTCACCCATGTCTGCAGCCTTACTTGCTTATTCATGCTGCCGCTTATGAAAACGTAAAGCTTTTTTTTATGTTTATTTTTATTTTTCAGGTACTTCCTGAGAAAAATGGAGAATGCATTGAATTGTTTTTGTGGATTTTCATCTGGCCTAAGATCAGAGACCTCTATGATTCAACTGAGATCAGAGACAAGATGATGTCCATAGGGTATTAATCAGTTCTGGTAAGCCAGATCTTGCAGTATGATTGTGGAGACTCTGCTGCGTAAGTTTACTGAGTCACAGAATCACAGAATTGTCAGGGTTAGAAAAGGACCACAAGGATCATCTGGTTCCAACCCCCTTGTCATGGGCAGGGACGCCTTCCACTAGATCAGGGTGCCCAGAGCCATATCCAGCCTGGCCTTAAATACATCCAGGGATGGGGCTTCCACCACCTCTTTGGGCAACCTATTCCAGTGTCTCACCACCCTTATGGTGATGAAATTCTTCTTAATGTCTAATCTAAATCTGCTCTCCTCTAGCTTGGATCCATTCCGCACAGTCCTATCACTACCCAACGCCCAAAAAAGTCCCTCACCAGCTTTCTTGTAGGCCCCCTTCAAACATCGGAAGGCCACAATAAAGTCTCCTTGGAGCCTTCTCTTCTCCAAACTGAACAACCCAAACTTTCTCATCCTGTCCTCTTAGGAGAGGTGCTCCAGCCCTCTGATCATCCTTGTGGCCCTTCTCTGGACACATTCCAGCATGTCCTTACCCTTCTTGTAATAGGGGTTCCAGAACTGGACACTGAAACTGGATTCCTATTAACATGTGTGGCTGAAATAGATTTCAAGATGATAGCATTTTATTGAAATTGCTGTGAGGATGTCTGTCTTATGTCAGGAAGATATAAAGATTACTTAAGGTCTGCCTTTCTTCCCATCTATTTAGAACATGTCTACATTCCTTTCTAGTTCTTCTCTTGAATAAATCCCAAGTGATCTATACAAAAAGAGCACTGCTGTGAAAAGCATGATTGGGCAGTAACTGTTTTGAGGGGACAGTGTAGACTTCATGATAATACTCTAACTTACACAACATTTTCAGATGTTTCTAAACACTACTCCAACCTTGTACAGGTGAATTTTCTCTTCTTCTGTCAGTCAGCTATTTCTGAAGTAGATTAGTTTAAAGGTCTTGGAAGGACACAACCCTTCTTTGTACGTATTCCCTCTCCTCACTTAAGGAAAATCTCTGGAATAATTTGGGAAGGGTCAGGAATCCTTAAAACAAATCTGGGGTTTTAAAACAGCTTTTAATGATATGGCATGTTTGTGATACTTATCTGTCTGTGCCAGGTTATCAGTAACAGTTAATTCTAAAATCTTGTGACTGTCAATTCTCACAGTGTCACTGCTGGCTGTGACACAATCTTTGTGGCTGGAAATGCTGGAGTGGGGGGAAGTCAGGTAAAATAAATTATATTGTCAAATACTTTCCCAAAACACCTGCTTCACTTGCTGATTGCTTGGATTTTGAAAGAAAAATATTTTGGTAAAACAACTCGTGCTGCAAGTTCAATACTTAAAAAGCATTAGCAGCATAACCTTAGTGTAGAACAACAGATTCTATGAATCACAGTGTGAACTCTATGTAAATTGAATAAAATTGATGTATTATGTAAATGCTAGGGGATTTTTGTAGATTGATTAAGTAAGATGTAATGTTACTTATTGTGATGTCTTATAGTTTCTTTGTAGGGAATATCTTTTCCTTCTTTCTGTCCGTGCATTTTCTCTGCATTCATGTAGGCACCAGTCCATACTTTGTTTAATTTATTGTTCTCTTTATCTTTTCTCCTTCATTTATTAAGCCAAATCCTTGTAAATAATTACTAGCAACAGAGAAAATCTATTAGAATGCATTTCAAGTACTGCGAATTCAGTACTTGAAATTCAGTACTTGAATTCAGTACTGCCTTCTAAATTTTATTTTTGTGCCTCTTTTTCCACTTATATTTTCTGTACATGAAAGAGTCACAGGTCCTGAACTTATTTTCAACTTAGCTACATTTTCTTGATATCTGGAATTATGTTCTGGCATTGTTCTTGTCATTACAGACTGGAGATGCTGCATGATACCTATGTCAACATTTACTTTATGTCATTGTGGAGTGATGTTAGCCTTAAGACTAACAAGTAAAGATTTGAGATTTCATCATCCTTCAGCAAAGAAACTGAAAGTCCCTAAGATATCTTCAAACCATACTGGATAAATGAATGACTAATATATTAATGAATATGTCTAAAAAGAATCAACTTTCTGACTTCAGCCGAAGGGCCTGTTCTCAACAACGGTAAAAAGGCCAACCTCTGCTGGTAGCCCAAAATAGATTGTGCTTGGTGGAGTTATTGATCATATTCTACTGAATCACTGAACAGTCATGGACAATAGTGAGGTCAGTGAATCACATTAATGCAACTTCTGTGCAACGAACATTTTACAGTTGTTTCACAAACAACATTTCTTTATGTTAATGTAATAAAAATAAGTGTAATCTTGATCAGAATGTAGTACAGAAACAACTACATATACAAAAATTACACACATCATGCTTTATAAGCAATCGTCCGATGCATAGAGCAATCAGATTCATAGCTCAAAAGCCTTCACTTGTATGGTGGATCTCAAAATGGGAATTCTTCTCTCTCTACATGTATGTTTGGTGTTTTCTGTGAGGTGCCTGTCATTTTAACAAAAGTGACATGCAGAGTAAAGTGGAAAGGTCCTGTTTCAACCTGGGAAGAGGGTGGGGCAGACAGCTGAATTGTTCCGTACTTTCTATGAAATCTTAATTGATTAGACGATCACCTTTATTCACCACAGAAAGACTGTCTTTCTTTATGATGGATACAACAGCAGGAGAGCAAACTGTTGGAATTGATATACTTTGTTGCTTATCTGAAAGGAGATTTTTTGCCCTAATTTTGCACAATAGTAGAAACTTCCTTTAAATCCCATTTTCCTAACCAGCGCCTAGAATAGCTCTTGTTGTTAGATTCTAAGGACTCTATTGTGGCTTTTAAGCCAGAGCCCACAGTAGGGGTTGTGGAGGGATGCACCGCCCCCAAGAAACTCCTAGAGGGTTTGTACTTGAGGACAAATCTGATGATAGAATTTAAAAATGGAACAGACCATTGTAGATCATCCATTCCTCCCATCTGCCAGTGCAGGATTTTCCCTCCCAGATATTCTTAATGCATTGTTCAATGTAAAACTCTCAACTCTGGGAGCTTCCAAAGCCTTGCTTGGAAAATTTTTGCCTCCTTTTTTTCTTCAGAAGTTAGGAGGACACAGCAGAAGCCATGACCATGTCTTTTAATATACATCTGTGTGTACTTTGGACTGGCTTCTGCCTGCTGGCTGGTGTGAATAGGGGGCAGATGGGTACGACTTTTCCCTTTGCAGTCTCCAGATGACTTAAACATACCACGTGATCCCTGTGCCCTAGGAGGAGATTTGTAACTGCCTTAAACCATCACCTCTCCTTTAATGAATACCTCAGATTTTGTAAAATATGATCTTAAATGTAATTACTTAGCTCTATAATGCAGTGGAGTTAATTCGTGCTTCTTTCAGAAAATTTTGTCTTAATTTTCTGGGTGGTGATTACCAACCAGTAAAATGGGCTTGAATGTTCCAGTGCATTTTGTTCACTGCTTAAAGGTTGATAAAACTGTTTTATATTATTTCTTTCTTTTTGAGAATAATAGTAGTAAATTCTTCAGTTTTGATAGTTGTTGATATTTCAGTCTTCTAGAAGGATTTTGAAAGATTGCAATTATTTTATATTTTCCAACACTATTGTAAATGCTATTAGAAAACGGACACTGGATTTTCACACATACTTTAAATCTATAGTGTAGATGAGACCTTGATCCTGCAGATGTAACCATTATTACACATTAAGTAATACTGTCAAATTTATAAAGATCATCTTAGGGCTCGATGAATCCATGGGATAAACACATTAACCTTGACGTGTGTTGGTATTTGCACTTCATATAGTGTATATGAACTCTCCAGTAGCTTTGGTTTAGTGTTATGAGTAGTGTAAATGGAAATGTGTTGTATAGGGCAAAGTGTGGGAAGACAGTGATGTATGAAATCTGCTAGTTGTGACTATAATAGTAATAGCAAAACCTGAAGGCTCCATCTAGATTGAATTTCGACTGATGTATTTGCCAATTCTTTGAGAACAGTATGAAGTCTTTAACCCAGGTGATTGGAGGTTAACATGGGCGCAAAAGCAAAGATTTTCTTTTTCCACTTCCAAAAGAATGATTCTAAATCCTGTTTGCCTGCGTTTTCTTGAGTGGGGAAGAAATTCTCTAACATAGGATTAGCAATGAAAATCTGTAGGGGCAAAGAAAACTATATAATTAGAGGAGGCAGAAGCAGATGAGAATCTGATGAAAGTGCCAAATGTCCCATTTCCTTGAATCACATAGAATCAGATAATGGTAGAGGTTGAAAGGGACCTCTGGAGAACATCTAGTACAACCCTCCTGCTAAAGCAGGTTCACCTAGAGCAGGATGTCTGGACTGCATCCAGACATGTTTTGAATATCTCCACAACCTCCTGGGGCAGCTTGTTCTAGTGCTCTGTCATCCTCAAAGTAAAAAAGTTCTTCCTTCATTTTCAGGTGGAATTTCTTGTGTTCAAATTTGTGCCTGTTGCCTCTTGCCCTGTCACTGGGCACCACTGTAGACAGTCTGGCCCCATCCTCTTGACACTTGCCCTTCCGATATTTATAAGCCTTGACAAGATCCCCTCTCAGTTTTCTCTTTTCCAGACTAAACAGCCCCAGGTCTGTTAGCCTCTCCTTGCAAGGGAGATGTTCCAGTCCCTTACTCATCTTTGTGGCTCTCCATTGGACTCTCTCCAATAGTTCCTTGTCTGCCTTGAACTGAGGAACACAGAACTGGACACAATAATCCAGGTGTGGTCTCACTAGGGAAGAGTAGAAGGGGCGAATTGGTATAAAACTGCGGTGTGTTTTTAGGGGGAAAAAATGGTTTTACTTGGGTATTTCATGAGCCTTGATTAAAAACAACAATGCGGTTACTTAAAAACAAACAGGTGGCCATGACAATGAATTTTTGTTATAGATAAAACTTAACCTAGAAAAGCAAGTTTTGAAGGTATTTCACAAAGACTTCTAGGGCTTGAAATTATCCATTTTTGAGCAGTAACTTTAGCTACAGTTTTTGGAGCTGATGCTGTCTTTATAAATACTCTCGTCTTGGGCCGGAATCCATAAGTAAAATTACCAGATTAATGAACCATCAGGCTAGCTTGCCACAAAAGGACTGTTTGATTTTAGATGTGAAGGTATTTTCCATTCGTAAAGCTACAGAAAGACTTAAGGTGGAAAGGCCAGATTCCAATATCTAAACTTCTTTGCTGATTTTAATAAGCTGCCACATGGCTTTCTAATAGTTTCAGAATCCGATTTCACATATTCCAGTTTGATTGCTGGGAAGAACCATAGAAGAACATCTTTTCCAAAACACAGGTGAATTTTAGAGCTGTTCCTCATAGGCATTTTCCATCCACATAGTTGTTCTGCTTCATTTTGTGCCACTTTTCATTTTCTAGATAAATATGTGGAGCATTGCATAATTCCTGAACAAAATCTCTCTCCAAAATGTCTTTCAGACTGTGTGGCTCTCTGCTTCCCATGGGGTAGGGAAAAGGCTTAATCATTATAATGGTCTGCATGTATAGGGGCATTTCTTTTCTCTGAGATGGCAGCATAGACAGGATGGTTCTTTACTGTGTATTTTGCAATTTACTTATCATTCGTTTGTCTTTACAAAATATTTCTGAAGACTGTATGCACTTATATTTTGCAGCAGTTCATTCGCTACGTTTTGCACACTTCTATTCACCCCTGCAGTAACCTCATGGGCTTTCTGCCATCTGTCATTGTTCCTTTATCCTAATGTACAGTGCAGCTTCACACAATTTATGACTTTGCCTGATATTTATTAAATAGACGGGATTATTGCCCACAGATGGCTATGGTTCACAGCCAGAGGCATCTTCACAGAACTAGCGGGAAGAAATTTATTCATGTGACCATGTGACTTCCACTGCAAGCTAATTTTAGCACTGAGTTTCTCTGACAAGTTAAAATGAAATGAGAACTCTGGGTCAAATTTATTCTTGCAGCAAGTGATGCAATTCCATTGACTTCTGTTGAGTCATACCTGTATGTCAGGTGTGAAATTAACTCTCTGATTTTTTTATTAGGAAAATAAAATAGAGCACATTTTAACTGCAGTGCATATGTGCAGTTACAAATATTTCTGGTCCTGAAGCTCTACCTTTGGAGCAGAATCAACAGAAAAGATTTATCAAGTCATACAGTAGTTGCCAGTAGATGACATTGTCTGCCAGCTTTACATTTGCTCCACTTCTTTTTATGGGCCACTGGAGTCATATATTCTGTCATTCACAGTGTGAGACTTCACTGTGAAGAACACTTCACTGGCAGAGTTAGGGAGACTGTCGTGTTGAAAGTGAGCCAACAGTCAGGTGGTTTCATTTGTACTTGATTTTGAGACTAGTTCTTGCAGTGGATTGGACATGAAATTTTATCTTTTTTGTATGTTTGTTTCATTACTAATGAACTAGTTGCTGCTGGTAAATGTAAGTCGTCTCACTGGTAATAAACACACCAAGTTGAATCAGTGGCTTTTCTAATCTTTAAGGATTCTGTGTGGTGAAGTGCAGCCTTAAGTGATTTTGTGTAATAATACTGCAACTACCAATACACATATTGAAGTTGCTACAAATTTGCTTGCTGCAGACTGAAGCAGAAATTCCCAGCCTCCAGACTGTAATCTACAGGGAGGTTGGTAGCAGTTGAGTTTAGGAAGAACGACACTTCAAACAGATGCCATCTGGAATACACATTAGGAGATTCTGCTACAGGAGGGCTAGGAACAGAAGTAGGCATAGGAACATGCTGCACTCTCACCCTGCAAAGTGCTAGATTTCCTTGCCATTCCACTGAGAAGTCAATGGAAATTAGAAGCACTCAGCACTTCCATCCAATGCTGTAATTCAGGAGTGCCATATGTAGTAAAATGTTAAACCAAAAGATTAAGTAAATATGCTAGGTAAAGTCCTGCCATCTGATTCAACAGTGGAATTATAGCATTGATATAAATTCCCACTATTGGTCATTACTGATCTTGTTATGTCAAAGGTATTGCTGGTGGTTATTTTTAATGATTCACTTCTCTGGGTTTATGCATGGTTGTACTCTCTCTAAAATATATGCGCCTTATGTGCTGACACTGCAACTTTAAAGGTATTACTCCCATTCCTCAGAAAGGAACAGTATGGGTAATGGAGCAAATTTTCCATTTTGCTCCATACAGCCCAACTTTGTTTTCAAATATCCTTGTTACAGATAAGAAAACTGAGAGGTAAAAAGACCATGCCTGTGTGTGGCACATTTGCAGTTGTTTGCCTTGCCTCTACGAACTCAATGTAATTTTGTCCTTCCACCACCATTATTTTGGGTTGGTGTAGAAAGGAATGCAGTATACGTTCTTCTGAGGGTTGCAAAGCACTGTGTCAATGTATGATAGAGTCAATGCCTCTAAATGCAACTTCCCTGCCTCAGGTGTAATGCCTGCAGGATTTGACCCTAGAGAAAAGCATTTCCTCACCCTTTACTACAGACATTTCTAGAAGGCACAGGCTAATTTCAGGTCTGACATGTCAGAGCACGGAGAAGTGTCACTGACACAGCAGGTGCACTTAAATATAACTGTCTAATTATACAGTGATGCAAGTTTGCTCCCAAGAAACTAAATGTACAGTGCCATGGAAAACATGGTATCTGTCTGTCATGCTGTTGAATAGAAAAGCAGTCTTCAGCAGTCAGGCACATTTCATGTATGAAAGCATAAAAATCATGATGTAGTAAACATCTGCATCACTCTCTTTACTGAGTGTGCACATTGTGAATTCTCTTCTGCAGACTTGAAGACTGCAACATGTATGGAAATGGAAATTTACTGTATATGCTAAGGTCTGCTTTCAAGCTTATTTATGTAGTTGTATTTCAAAGTTCACCATAGAACTTCTGAATTGCTTTAAAATTCACAACAGTAATATTAGAAGATAACAGAGCAATGTTATTCTGCAGTTACTGCTATTCTAATTCTGGCACATGGGAAAGGTCACCAGCAGAGCCTGGGGCCTGGCAATGCGTAGGTGGTGTGAAACAGATAGTTTGCTAACACAGTCCCTAGTTGAGGACATACTTCAGTGATGGGCGTGTTTTCTTGCTCTTTCCACACGCCCTATAGCAAAATTCTTTTTTCAATTGACAATTCTGCCCTGGACTAGTGATGTTTTTTCTCTACACAGTTGTCAAAGCAAATAAATGTAGAGAAACGAGAAGCACAGCAAAATATTATCTTAACCAATAATTAGAGAGGAATTGCTGTTACCTATCCAGAAAAAAACAGAGTAGTAAATAACAGTTACTGCATCTTAAATAGGTAGATTCATGGAATTGCCTGGTTGGAAAAGATCATCGAGTCCAACCATAACATGCAACTGTGAGAACATTCCCCCAAGCACTTCATCCAATTGTCCTGTAAACGCCTCTAGGGATGGTGACTCCACCTGGGGAACTGGGCAGCCTGTTCCAACGGATAACCATTTTGCTGAAGGGTCCCTCTGATGACCCAATCCTATTGTCTCAAAACAATGAGTGTGGCAGGGTTATTAAACCATAATGACTCTATTGTCTCAAACAAGGTGTGACATTACCTCGTCTGAATAGATAGGTTTTGATAGCCTTTAATAGCTCTCTAGCAGAGAGCTGCTGGCCTGGCAGAATGGTTTAACAATGAAAAGAGATTGTTTCTGCAGAGGTGGAAATTCCATCTTCTAAAACCACTGCAATAGCATCCTGGAAAGGCCAATGACAACTCTCTGTACACAACTCATTCATGCACAATTCTCTTTGCTGTTTGGAGAGTCCCCCTACTGAAAGGGTATAAAAAGACCGCATCTTGTGAGGTCCATGTGTTGCATTTACCACAGAAGACCTGTTAGAATGTATACCCACCACCAAGAAACTGGACTATTCCTGTAAAATTGTCACTGGATCCAAGGAGTGGTGTGTTTTTCTCTCTTTTCCCCCTCTACTATTTCTTCCCGTTTTCCCCTCTGCTCCAATCCATTACCAACACTTTTCATTGGCTCTAAGAAACCCAAGTCATCAGCTATTTGGTGCTGAATTTTTAGATCTTAGCGTGACCTCCCCTGCTGCCCAGGACTCTTGAGATACTAGGTCATGACACTTCCAGCAGTGCAATGAAGCCATTTCCTCTCATCCTCTCACATGTTACCTGGGAGAAGAGGCCAGCCTCCACCTCACCACAGCCTGCTTACAGGTAATTGTAGAGAGTGATATTTCTCCTCAGTCTTGGATCATATTATTTATTATTTGTAGATCATATAATGTATTACTTTACTTTCATGGTGAAGTAAACCTTGCTTTATGTGCCGAATATGTATCAGAGGGTAAAACTGAACTAGGTGCATCCCTTGCATGGTTTGCTAAGTGTCTAGTTAAGAATTCCTCACATTTTTCAATTTTACTGCCCATTCAGCCATCTATGGCTTCTCTACCTGCTTTTGCTTTCACAACGACTAGATCTGTATTTAGTTAGTAGGGATGACTCTCTAACGTTACCATGGTTCAGAATTGCAACAATTGCACCCAATGACCAATAAATGTTTTGAAATAATGCATATTGCCCAGACAGCCATTACCAAATTCACAAAGTTTGCCTAATGTTCTCTGAAATACCCCTGATGAGAGGTAAAATATTCCTGTAATGTATGCATTCAAATTACCTAATTAATGACTAACTTTAAATGCTGTCTTTGCTTAGCCATGATGGAGGAAGGCTGTTTGTTTTGAGCACAAAAGGAAACATTTACTGAATGACAAAATAGATATTCAAAGCAATTCAGAACAAAAGCAGTGAACATAGTGTAACAAAGAAAATGAACATTCATGGCAAATCTCTTTAATATCTGAGTTTGACACCTATCTTCAGTGGAATACTTTGGTGTTCTCATATCAATCAACCAGACAAAAATTACAAAGTGAAAGGTGTGACTCATGCACTCTCTGTATTTTTGGCTGAATGTACCGGAGCAGAGCAGATCCCATAGTTTCTTGCTTTCAAACACTGTCTCTGGCTCCCAGCCTCACTTCACTATCACCACCCTGCCAAGAGTTGCTACTGTCAGCAGTCTTTAAAATGTCACATATGTAGAAATCACTCATGAACCTCAAACATATAGAGGGTTTTTTTAAGGCAAGCATCAATCTTACCTTGCTTCTCTTGTCCATATTCATTTATACACTCATCCTTCAAGATTCTGCTGCCATCCCTAGCCAGTGCTTAGGCCACAAATTATTTGGAGTGAAGACACTTCCTTTGGAGGAGGAAAAAAATTTTTTGCTGGTTTTTTTTTTTTTTTGTTTGTTTGGTTTGGTTTGGTTTGGTTTTGGTTTTGGTTTTTTTTTCATGAAAACTCTGAAGAATTTGCCCTGGAAAAACCACATAACTCTGAAAACTCTTCTATGAGCAAGAAATGAAACAGATGGTTACTATGTGATCTGGTATAGCTTCAGGATCAGGGATTTATATTTATGTCTTTATTCTGATGCATTTTTCTCCTTAATGTTCAGAGTTGTTTTCCCTATATGAAATATCACTATCTCTGTACTGACATAAATTTCTTTAAAATTACATTTTTAGTTGTCAAGATTTTACTGTAGATTGCTACAAATCTTTCCCAATTTCAACTAAAATATTGCTGTGGTGAAAGTTTCAGATTCTACAAAGAATTTTACTAAGTAATTTGTTTCTTAGTACATGGTAATTTGAAGGTCACATTAGATCAAATTTATTGTGCATCTTGTAAATATTTAGAAAACAATTCTATACCTAGAAGTAAGCAACAAAAGTAAATACTATTATTTCATGAGACTGCATATTGCCAAAGGGGAGAAAAACCCTAACTGTCTTTCTGAGAACAGTTTTGTGCAAGGTAGAATCCTTCTGAAAGCCAAGAAAAGCTTTGGGGACCCACTTTATTTTCTAGAAGAGAGCGGTGTGCTGCTCTTCAGTCTGCTGATTCTTGTCATAGCCACTAGAAGGCCTAATCACACCCTTTACTGGAAACCCTGTAGTACTCTTGGTACCTGCTGATTTACAGCACTGTGAGTACTTTTGTTGCACAAGGGCTCTGTCCCTTTCATTGTTTAGCAGTTTCCCTACTCATCCTTTCAAACGAATACCATTGTGTCTTGGAGAAAGAACGTTAAAATCGTTCTGGAACATTCACCCTTCCAAATGATAATCAGAGCTGTCTCTATACCGCTTTGACGTGCTGGAGGGCTCATTCACTTATACAAGTACTTACGCCTCACTTAAGGAGGAGAAAGCAGTCACTCACATGTTTTCAGTTGTCACAGGATTACTGGCTCCTTAGAACCTCAGTTCACTCCAAGGCCAGCAGCCATTTGTTCCTGATACTGAGCACTACACCACTTGTCTTCATCGTTCTCTCCTTTATTTAAGGAAAGGGAAGAGATGAATTTGCAAAGAAAGGTACTCATTATTAAATTTTCACTGAAATAAAATATCTGCAGAAGTTTGAAGCACTTTCTGGCACTGTTCAGAAGTGGACAAGATTTCAGTTATCAGATCCAGTCTGGTCAGTAAGGTTCAAGGAAAATAGTAGTAATTACTATCTAGTGATCTTGCCTTTCAGGAAGAACTATTAACTCAAAAGACTATGTCTCATAGTCCTTGGACACACTCATTTCATCTCTGAGTTTAGAGACATAACTTTTTTCCATCAATCACTCAATGAAGTATCTTGACTGACCTCAGATAGTGCTGTAAATTTTATTACTTATGAAAGTTTAAAAATAGGACTACAGTGCTGGATACTTATTGTGTTATAGTTATTAATAAAATGCTTGTGAAGACTCATTAAAGCCTCTCTATTGTTATTGTTTTCTGTTCAAGGCTTTCTTTTTGTTAGAGGATTGAATGCCAATGCCAGTCTTCTCAGGTCCATGAAGTATATTTTATTTGCAAATGCAAGTTTCAGGGCTTTAAAAGTGTTAATAGGAAACATATCATATAATAGATATTGTATGAAGAAAAGTTCCCCATTTGTGCTTTTGCATGAGAAGAGTGATGGTTTCTTATGTTTGAGGCCAGTTGAGTCACCCATATAGTAAATGTTACATCTGTATCGTAGATTTAAAAACCTGGATATGGTTAAAGATTTCCTGCTCACCATGCCGCCTTCTACTAGCAGGAATGTCCTAGGCCCTGTGGTTTCTCTCTCATGCAGGAAAACCTTTTGCGCTATTTCCCGATACTGCACACACACTATGGCTACCTCACAGTTCTCTGTTGCTAAAAGTTTTTGGTTCCTGTAAGCCATGCTGTTTCTGAGATACTCAAGATTTCTGAGCAGAAGCTGAACAACTAAAATGAGTGTTGCTGCTAGACATCCCTTCCTTTCCTTGCTCAGCTCCTTTTTTTTTTTTTTTCTTTTTTTTTTTCCCCTGGGAGCCCAAATCTTAAGGTGCAAAATGTTTCATTTCCAAAAGTTTAATAAAACTTCCTATTATTCTTCAGTTCTTTTCCTTTTTTATTTAGTTTGCTTCAGAGTAGCATGTGAAACAGCACTGGTCTGAATTGTTTTAATTCACAATGGAAAACAAAAAGGCACTGCCTGGTCCTGCAGGTTTGTGTTTATTCATAGTTGGAGTTCAACATTTTATTGATAGTGCTTTTTTTTTTTTTTTTTTTTTAATTATATTTGAAGTAGGAAGAGAAATTGAAGAAACTACACTCATGGAGATTTTTGCCAGCAGCAAAAAGAGGATGTACAGGGACTTCAGACATGCACATCTTCTCTCTGGTTATAAATGTCAAATTTCAGACCATAATGAGTCAAAGAAGTTTGAGGTAAGTCTGACAACAGTACTTAACTCCTGGATATGAGGCTGAGCCTATGGCTGTTTCAAGTTTGGTCCTCGTCATTGCTGTGTACTAGAAAAATATTTATCAAAAATAGCCTGTCTGTTGTGTTCCTTTCCTCTGTTTTCTAGCAAATTAATTATCTCATGGCACATAATAACTGATGGAGAAAAGAGCAATGCAATCTCCCTCTCATTTACTTCCTCCATTGAATACAAATTTACTCTATGATTTGAAAAAAAATATTCAAATGTTAGAAAGGAAGTAGATATTCCTCCCCAGTAACCAGTTTACTACAGTAACAGAAGCAGCAGCATGTTTTGGATAGGTCCTACATGATTCCATGAGTCTTGCAAGTCATATCATTGAAGTCTAACTGACTGTAATCAACAAAGCAACTCTGTCGTCTGTAGAAATCAAAGGCCATAGAATAGTACCAGCATGATACAGAATCCACAGATCGATCAGAGTGTTCCTTTGTCATAACTGAGTTGTGAATCTGATGATAAATAATCTGAGCTGAATTTCCAAAATACTTCATATTTGTACATGAGTTTACCCAGATGGATTCTGCTCAGTTAGTACAGAAATGCATTTCTCCTTGGGCTAGAGACCAATAGCTACTCTGATGAAAAGCATCATGGAGATATTTGCTGCTGACACTAGGGAAATGGTGACGTGGCACACAGTTACTCATTTCTCAGAATGGACATCAGTTCTGAGCAGTGGGTACTCATTTCCCTAGTGAGAAATGGCAGGAACACTGTGCATTTATCATATTGGAGATATAACATTAAGTATCAACATTGCTTTCTGTGTTTTGTAGAAATTTACGTTTTATATAAGTTCTCTTTTTTTTATATAGCTCTGCAAAGTATAATGCCAAATCACCTTTTTGGCTGAAATAGTATGTCCTGTTATGGTATGATATTGTGCTGAGAAAGTAGCATAGTGCTACCAGTAGGTTATGCAAGAAGTAATAGAGATAAGTTTTGAATTGCAGTTTTATTATTACTTTTCAGTTATTTAAGGATGGTGTTCTTGACTATTGAGTTGATATGCAGATAGGAAAATGGTGAGCTGAAGCGAAAGCATAAAAACAGTTGTAAAATATATATCTGAAAAAAAAGTTCTATATGCAAATGTCCTAGGTTGGGAACTATAGGGTTAAAAATCCTCTAGGGAATAGAAAATTGTTTTTCAATCCCATAATCCTGCTATCTCTTTATAAACAAGTGGTGAGACTAACTCTCCCTCCAACCTGCTGTGTCTGGCAGGAGCTACTTATCAGGAGAAACACCTAAGGAGCCTCCAGAGGCTTGTGTTTGGGCTTATGGATGGCAGAGGCACTGGGGGGGAGGACTGGAGCACTGGGGATTATAGATTTCATTTTGGGTTGGGGGAAAATTTAAGGGGGTTGCTATGGGTTTTGTATCTGCTTTGTAATTTATTTCTGTATCTCTCTTTCCAAATACAATTCTGGTTTCTTTTCCAATTCATCTGAGAGTCTCATTCTGTCAGCTCTTTAAAAAACGTGAACTGAGAGATAACTGTACTCATCATCTAGAAAAACTGATGGGAGAAATTAAAGGGGAATACATGCAGGTTAGATGAGCATGACCCCAACTCTCAGTTGCAAGGCCTGATCCTACAAACTCTTCAGTTTACCATCCTTTGGTTTATTGATTTACATGGTTATATGTAGCTAGGATTGAGCTTGAGAAACAACTGAATGCCTGTAGGCAACTTCCAAATATGCAAACAGAGCCTGGACCAGTTTCCCTGTTGTCCTGAGGTTGGTTACTACAGTCTCATCTCACCTCCTCCACTTTTGTCTCCACCCTAGCCTCTGTGAGGGGAGCAGGCAACCATCGCTGGGGTGTCAAGAAGCTTGCTTCTGGCAGCAGTCCTACAACAGAACTGCTTCTGGTGATGAAATTCCCCTTTCCATGCCCTGCACACCCAGTGAGGGGAGAGGCTTGTCTGCCTTGACAGCTCTCACCTTGCCTGTGCCCTCAGCTCTGTTTCCCCTTACCCTCCCAGTCTCTTCTCCTTTCTCCTGTAGAGCTGATAGGTGGCTATGGAGCCTGCCTCCTACTGGGTCCCTGAAAGGGGAAAATATGTCTTGCTCTGCTTCAGCTCTGCAGAAGCTGGGGTACAGGGACCGTGGCTGGGCACTGTGACATGGGAGGCCCAGACAGAGGTGAGTCAAACACTTCTTGATGCTATCTGTTCTATTTCTGTTTCATTTTGTCATATATTTTCGTGTGTGTGTGTATAAATAATTGTACATGGGCAGGGGTATTTCTGTAAGCAGTGTGGCAGAAACCTGATTTAAGCCTCTGAATTCTGCAAACTATGTTAACAGATGATATCTTTCTGATCTTGTGTTGAAGGTGACTTTATACTCCATGTAGGAGCAGGGCAGGGAGCTGTGCACTCAGGGTTATATTCAATGTCAGGCAGGGAGCTGTGCACTCAGGGTTATATTCTATGTCAGGCAGGGAGCTGTGCACTCAGGGTTACATTCAATGTCAGGCTGGGGCTTCTTTACTGAGGTGGAAATGGTAGAAGAGTGTTCCACTGCTGTGAAGCAGCAGAAGCAGCCATGACCCAACATCTGACTTTGGCCAGACACTGCTCTCACAAGGGTAACCCACAACAGCATCAGGTTTTTTTTCTTTGTTTAGCAGTACCCTGGAAATCCAGGTCACACCTTGTGTTGTCTTCCAACAGATGATGTTTTCCAGGTCTATTTTGACATCCTTCCAGTTCCTTGGGAGATTCAATTTCTATCTGCAGTTCCTGTTCCCACTTTCCCATAAAGGCTTCCATCTTGCTGAATTTTTTTATTTATTTTTAAAAATTTTTTTATGGACATAGTAGTTCTCTGGAGAGCCTGCCTGTGCTACCCTAGAGAGAATTTTGCAGACACATTAAGACAATCTGTCTGTTCACTAGGGACCTGACAACTAAAGATGTGCTATCACTAGTATGCCGATTTTATTTGTATTAAAGCACCTCAGCCTTGTAGTTAGGGAAATTGTGCTGAATTCAGTAGAGTTGTTTTAAACATTTATTCAATAGCTTTGATTTAGCCTCTTCTTCATTTACTTGTTTGCAGGAATTATCTGTTCTGCATCCACCTGGATCTTCTATTTAATTATATTTTGCGATCTAAAATTTGGCTAAAAGAAAAACCCTCAAGGTTGACAAGGACTGGAATTGACAGAACTATGGCTCTTTGAAATCCCTGTTGTCCATTTAAATTTTAATGTTTCTATCATTTGTTCCTCAGTGTAAATTAACAGCCATGGCAGTGTGTTGGGTTTCTTTTCTGAAGTCAAGACTTTAAATTTAATTCAATAGCCTAGATTTACAGCTATTCTATATTTCACAAGGCAGAATCAATAATGTGACTGAAGTGAAGAAGATAAAAATTTATGGTATCTTGCAATTTAATGGTTGAAAAGATGCAATTGGAGAGATCATAAATTGTGAAGGAGTTTATGCTTCATTGCTCCTGATTCAGTGCTTGCTGTTAGAACTTGATTTGTGACTATTCACAAGGTGTGATTAATGGTGTGATCGATGCTTGCTTCAGTGCAGTAAAGCAGTTGTAATGCTCTTCATTAGAATAAATAAAATAAATTGACTGAAGCTTTATAAAAACTGTGTAACATTTAAAATCTAAAATGTCAATTTTTTTTCCTGTTACAATTTAGGTTTCTTCAGGCAGTTTCCACCTACATCACATCACTCATTGTCATTCTTTTTGGATATTATAGAAATCTATGTGGGTTTGGGTTAGCTTTATGCAAAGCTCAGTGAAGAGGAAAGAAAAAAAAAAAGAAAAGGAGTTGAATAGGGCTGACTGGAATCTAAGATTTTCTAGTGGCTCTGTTTTGCCATCCTACAGAAGTATATTTATTCTCCTTTAACACATACAGGTTTAAAGGAGTCAAGGCACAAAATGACTCTTCTATACATAGCTCTACTAAAAACAATAAAAATTAATGATTTTCATTGTTTTTAAATGGGATGGATATATGATTGGCATCCTAGCAGAGACAATGAAGATAAAGAGGGTTTTTTCGAGTGGCGCTTTTTTTTTGTTTTAAGGATATTTATTACATAATCCAATGCTATCTCACAGTACACTCTAAAACAGACAGGAATATGAGAAATCTGCAACAGCCCTAGAAAGCAGTAGAACGTAGTGATTTGACTCCAGGAGATGCAAATAGTGTAGAGAGTGCCCTAAGATACCCTGCATATGCCAGTTAGGTCCCCTGCAGTATATGGATTATTTTGAAGTTTAAACACATGCAAGTTTAAACATGCTGTGCAAAACCCAGGGAGTGAAGAAATTGTACCATGAAATTTAGGGAAGATTCTATTGCATCTTAAATCTGGAACTTTTGCTTTTGTTTGCCTCAGTGATAGATAAGCCTTGTAATTAGCTGGAAAAGTTTATTGGATTTTCATTGTTGTTCCTTTGTTCTGGTTTTCCCCAGTGCCCTTTGTCATGATGTGAGTAGAGATTTCAGGTTTGTGCTTGATTTTAAGAGGAACTCTATAGCTAAATCTAAAGTTACTAGATGACAAAGTACCATTTTAATAACAACATTGAACTAAGCATTTCCTATGATTTGTGTATCTTAAAATACGCTGTAGCAACTCCAGGCATCAATGATCATGTGTTTTCTGATTGGAATTGCAAAGAGAATGAAAATGTAAGGAAATTACTAACATTTTGGAAACATATAGCTATGTCAAATTAATGTTTCTATTATTCCACACAGTATTTACAGAGTAGTAGTTGTCACTTCATGGGGAAAAAAAAAAAAAAAAAAAGGTAGATCTTATTCTGTCTGTCAGCCATCTGGCAGAGATTCAGATATTAACTGCAACACATTCTGACAGTAAACACATAGTAAAATGTGTAAGACTATAATGTAAGTAGATAAGCTTTTCTTCTGTAGATGATTTTTTGCTCCCTCACTGTCAGTTGAGAAGCCAATAATTCATACGCACAAATGAGTTTCTGTGAGTCATAAAAACTGGGTTTGGTAAGAACAGACACAATGTAACTATAGCCACAGCCCCCAGAGCATTGTAGTTGAAGGATCCCAAGAGCCATAATGGCATAGTGAGCAGGGAGCCACAGTTCCATGAGGCAGTCACGATTCCTTGACCAGCTGAATTTGCCTCTGTCCAGCAACAATCCAAAAATGTAGGGACTGCAAGGAAATGTGAAGCTCTAATTGTGGTTAACAAAAATAAGGTTGACTCAACATAAACTCACTTGTTTGGTTGGTTTTTGTTTGTTATTTTTTTCCCCCCAGGGGAAAAATGATGACCTGATGACCTATCCAGACTATTATGCTAATTTGAGAAGAACCAATAAAGGTAACACTGAGCCTTTAGACAGAAATTGTCATCTTACTTTATTATTACCAAAATGTATCATCAGTCTCATTTTGTAGAAAGAAAAACTGAAGCACTGAACAATTTCTCCAAAATCATACGCCAAATTTACTACAGTGTCCTTTCCACCTTCTTTTTAGACCTGCACCATGTTCATTTGGCTTTTCTGTCTCCCTCGTCAATGGAGAAAGCCACATACATTTATGAGAGAGACAGAAAGAATGCTATGATAGGATTTTGTGATTATTTGCGTACTTCCAACTATTAAAATTAATTTCTTTTAAGTGGATATGTTTACAGTTATTTGGGCAGTTTACAGATATATTCAGCCAGAAGCATATGGGAAGTACACAAACAGAAGATTTTTGTTATCGGGATGATGAAAGATGGTTTCACTGTGAGAGCAGACTCTATTGAATATGACACATGGTAGGGGAATGGCTCAGATTAGGCCAGATAGTGAAAGTAGTATAACACCAGAGAAGGAGACTATTGCCATGTCGAGGGAGTTGGGAGTGCTGAGCTATTGCACTTTAGCTGCTTGTTGTATCTAATCCAACCTCTTCAGAAACTGCTGGTCTCTACACTGTGCTGTGTATGGACATCCTTAGTTAGCTTCACCAACACTCAGGGCTTCACCTGACAGAGGAAGCTTTTGTGAAATAGAAGAGGATATGAATTGAAATAGCTCTTCCACACTGCCTCTCACAATGGACTTCTTTTTTTCCCCTTTTCTCCAATAAATGCCTTTCTGCAGTCTAACTTAGTTCACTTCAAAGTGGACTAAACAAAAAGGTTACTCTTCAGGCAGAAAGGCATTTTTCACATAGGACACTATTTCAGAACCGCTATTCCTGGCTTTTTCTGAGTGGGGAAATATAGTAATTAGTCCCTCAGAAACTCAGCTGCTTGGAATATGGAGAGGATGACTTTACTAGTGCCACCACACAAAGGTAGCCATGTAACCCATTCTCCAGCTTTACATGCCCATGCTATGCCATGTGAACATTCAGACAGTTCATGCCTTTTATGTATTTTTCCTCCTGAGAGAAAGCTGTTTTTTCTTGTCCAAACACATTTCCTCCTCATCTGGGTATCTTCTATGAATATTGGCTTCTCATTCGCGTCGAACATTCTCCTGACTGTTTCCCATTTCTTTGTAACAGTGAGAGTGGTGAACAGTTAGTATTTAAAATCACAAAATCACAGAATGTGAAATT
Source organism: Ramphastos sulfuratus (assembly GCA_013399055.1). Lineage (NCBI taxonomy): Eukaryota > Metazoa > Chordata > Aves > Piciformes > Ramphastidae > Ramphastos > Ramphastos sulfuratus. The sequence goes on from WBNM01003800.1 coordinate 29,281, forward strand.
CTCAAACAATTTCAAGTTCCAGACAGAAAATCTGAGATATAGTACAGTTTATCCAAGGTGACACTTTGAGCTTGTTTGCAAGCCCTTATTTCCTTAAGCTTGTTGCTGCATCCTGTCCAGCAGGCCATTCCAGCGTGGGGAAAATGGATGCCTTTCTTCCTAGTGGTACCTTCATGCTTGTCAAAGGAGGTGTTAACTCTAGTAGCAATAACCAGCAGATGCTGCTGAAGAGCATCAGTACCAAACCTACTGTCATTACTTTTGTCATCACTGTTGATACTGAAAGTGATACCATTTACTCCTATTTTACTGTTGCAAATTTGAAATGGGCTAGAAAAAGAAAGCATTACAGTCCTGAGACCCTTCTTTCATAGCCACTGATTCAGTGACAGGAGGATATAGCTGTAAGTTAATGAAGTGGTAGGAATCATAATTATGGAACAGAAGTATCCTTATAGCAGTGCCTCAGATCAATACATAAGCATCTTACTGCAATCCTTGTTGTCCAGTCTTACATTGGTTTGTGTAAAATAACAGAACTCAGCTGAACAGTCATTTACATATGAGGTGAAGGCTTCCAGACATGCAGTACTACTCCTTTCAGGGGGGAAAAAGTGCCAAACTGTGGGGTTGGGGTTTTTTTTGTTTGTTTGGGTGTTTTGTTTTGTTTTTGTGGGGTTTTGTTGTTGTTGTTGGTTTTTTGGTTTTCGTTTACTTGTCTTCTAATATTTTGTTCTCCTCCTTGAAGGGAAGGCAGAGAATAAAAATGAAATCACTTGCTATGCTTAAATATCAAGCCAGCAAAGATTAAGGACATAGAGCAACAACATAAGGCTGAGACATCTTAAAATATAATTTCTGAGACAGTCTCATATGTGAGTAAGGGGACCTGTAAGACTCTCCCTGTTAGCACAAAGATGCAGAATTCAGAGATTAGTTCACTCCTTGCTCTTAATTTGGTATAGTGTTTAGTTGTAGTGTCTCACACTAAGGAAAAAATTGGGTTTTCTGCAAAGAACAATTTTGCAGCCTCTTACATTTCAGTAGTAAGACAATGTTAGTGTTTACTCTTGTATGTAATCTAAGTTAATTGCTAAGTAATCGTATATTCCTATTTCATGAAAAGGAATCCTCTGGTCAACTCTTTTCAAATGGCTGTGAACTTGTACTCTCTATTTATTATTACTTAGCTGAATTCTTTATTTAACTTTCCCTATGAAATTGTTCCAGACCCTTGAATATAAATTTTACTTTTCTTCTGACTTGCTTCTGTATGCTAATGTCATTCAAAGAAAACATTGCTGAACAGTGGAGAGGGAATATAGTTTTCCATCTCCGCTGTAAGACACAGTTGTGTAACATGGATCCAAATCACATCAGCCAACGTGTTCATTTATGCTTTGGCTTTTAATAAAAATGATCCTTTCGCCAACAAATTAATTTCCCCTAAAACTGTAAACCCTCTTGTTTGCTACTACGTCATATAGCAGTAAGCATTACAGTACAGTTTGTATAAACACGTTTAGGAAATTCTACTCTTGTCTTCCCTTTGTTATTACCACTATTTTTTCTGGTTCTGAATGTCTATGTGTAGTTTCTAGCAGTTTCTTATAGCTGCCTCACAGTTCATTAGGGGGTTGCTCAACTTATTAGGAACCAATCATGCATTCATACCTTCTTCCATCTGAAGTGCACTTTTAAATGTTACACCACACACTAATCAAGTTGAACATAATAATGAGAGCACGTTCACATTGTTAAGGTAAATGACCCAATGCATTCACAGTGAAGACGTATTTGAACTAGAGTTTGTGCTTTTCCTTGCAATATCGAGCATTCTGGGCAACTCTTGCATTTTGATGCTCTGTGGCAAGTCTTGCAAATATGTGGCAATTACTGATACATTGCTGGTCAGACTGTGGACATCTCTCTGCAGCTTTGTGATAAATTTCTAAATGTCATTAACTGGGGAGGATTTTATTGCATGCGTTTCTTTCTATAAATTAGATAAATAATGCTTATGAACATGCACTTTTAGATGCTTTACACTTATATACAGTACTGTGTGATATATCATCCTGAGCTTGATACTATGTGCCTGTTTTCAGGGAAGACAAACAGGTATTATCAACTTCAGTGTTAGTAACATAGAATCTGAAGCTGGCAAGTGGTGCTAAATTTTTTAAAAGTACATGGTTTGGTGATAGGAAGATGTGAAGTAGTAGATGCATAAAAACTTTCTCTTTTGCCTGCTTAATGGGATACATTTTGAGATTTGGACGTTTCACTTTTTTCATTTTCCAGAAGGGGAAAGGATTTTTTGGATGTAGTTTTGTGGTTTGTTTGGTTTTTGTTTGCTTTTTTTTTTTTTCATTCCATAGGAAAAGCCAAATTCCTTTTGTGCTGTGTGAGGCATTCTGTTCTAGGACTTCTACATGTGAGAAGAAAAAGATAATTTTACATGAGTAAATTGGTCTGATTATGTTCCTACAGAGCAGAATTGGGGTTCAGCGTTGAGACTGGGCATCCTTTTACAAAGGTGAAATGAAGTGTGTGCAAGGTAAGCTAGTGAGTATGGGTAATGACAGCAGTGAATATTATCAGTGACTGTGCTGCATTCCCACGGTCTTAGGTTGTTTGGTTTTTGACTGCTCTGGCTGTGTATAGTGCACGGGTTAAGCAGAGCTCACTGTTTTCACCATGCCTTCCTTTTAGTAAGCAGCAGAGTTACCAAGGCACTGGAGTTCTCTGGCCTGCTGCTTCTTCATAATGTGAACATTTTCTCCTGCAGACACTTAAATTGTAGTTCATTGTTAATGTGAGAGACTTAGATATACCTCTAAGAAACCACAGGGCAGCATGTAAATAAGGTGATGCTCACATATCTTTCTTCTATTTCTCCTAAATGGTGTGAGCCAGATTTTTCCATGTTCCGAAGTAAAGTTTCCGTAACATTTACTTTAACATATATACCACTACCAGAGATACATCTGTACTGGAGACCTGTCACTGATGTTATTACAAATTTCTCTGCATCAGTTAAGACTCTCAGCGTGAGGCTGAAGTGTGCTTTTAAATCATTGTTCCTGTTTTCAAAGCTACAGTTTCATTTCAGTACAAAATTCTAGACTAATCATCTCTTCTTTAAAGTCACATGGGCAATTGCACATTAAAGACAAAATCTGACCTCAACTTTGAAAGCCTTTTTCAGGCCAGGGAAGATGATGAAAGAAAAGGGCACAATTCTTTAACAATCCAAGCCCTATGTCTAAAGTCTGTAAGTCACACTTCTCAGGGCAAGCACATATCTTCCTGCTTTGGTCCCCACCTCAGGATGTCTGGAAAGCAGCAGTCTACTACTTAGGACAATAGCAATGCGATAAGACAATTTTCATTCTGAAATCAGCATTTTACTGTTTAGAACACAGTAGCCAAGATGTTTACACTAGGTTCTTCTTGATGTTTTGCATGGCTTATGTCTCTTTCTTACCGCTGCTTGTTTTATTGTATTTTACTTTTGTAGTTTTATTTTTCTAAGTACTATAATTTACAAGATAATATAATCAGGTTTCATTATTTTGGCTATACCACCCATCTTCATAACATAAAGTAAGGAGCAAAAAACAGGCACCATGCTCAAGCTCTCAGATATTTATGTGTCTCTAAAATTGAAACTGGAGGAGGCAAATGTAAAATTTGCATTTTTTTGCAATTGAAACAAGCTTAACATTTTGCTGAAAGTAGTGGAAAGCAAAACCCAACTTGCCATCAGCAAGAATAGGGGCACGTAGAAACTCAGATATGAAGTCTATGCATTGGTAAATATTAGCTTACACAGCTGAGCTGAAAGGATTTGTGCAGCAAAGGAAAATAATTTAATTTGTGATATTTTTCCAAGAGAAAGGCAGAATACTTTGCCTGGCTGTACTTCATTTCCCTCTTACAGATAAGTCAGTGTCATGCCCTGTGTGAGCCCCTGCAGCGCTGTCAATGAGCCACATGTTCATGTGGTTTTTGTAGTCTGGCTGAGACTGAAGGGTGCTTTCAAATACTAGGCTGCACTGCTTTTGCTTAATGTGTCTGATCTCTTCCATTAGAGAAGACCCTAATTAGAGAACAGCAGCTTCTTATGACCATGTAATATTGTTATGGTAGGATAGGCACATTTCCCTGTGCTTCTAGTTTGAAATAGGAGAACAGCAAGTTTTGCTGCTTTGCTTAGGATAGTACTGCACAGTCTGATGCACCTCTTTTCTCTGGTATTTTGTCTGTTTCCCTGACTGCTCAGTGCCATTGGCAGTTTTCTTACTGTTAGTATTCTAGTAAAATTACAGCTCTTGCTTTTAAAGAAGAGGAAGCAGTACAGTGGAAAAAGTTCAAGAAGCATTTAAGTTCCAATGTATAATCTCATACATATGTTGACAGTCTGAAGCCTTGGAGCCTTATTTAATTTTCTCATCCAAATATATGTCAACTGCTAAGGCAATTTTGTGTGCGAAAAATTCTTTTCTGAATAAAGGAACTATTTGATTTTGAAGATTCTGTAACAGTTTTTACTTTCATTAAAAAAAAAAAAAAAAAAAAAGGCAATGCTACCACAAAAGTAGAATACTGAGATATTTACATTGGGAATTGCTACCAGAGTAGCTGTAGCTGGGATGCCTTGGTCTCTTTAGTCGTTCCTTGTTAATTTCTACCATGTGCTGTTATGCTGCGTTCACTCCAACAGAAGATGAAATCCAAAGAGAGATGGTGGTTTGGAGGAAGAATGATAATGACATTAAAGCTTCACATCAGTGATGTTACAGCTCTAAGGCAACATTTCAAAAATGCAGTGAGTGCTTGAGTCCTAACCTTGCATTCCTCCATCATTGGAGCCTTCTGTTATAATCACTTTTCACATCGCTCCTTTTCACTACCTCTGTTTTTCCTCAGACTGTAGAAACTTGCATTTTTCTAAAATGTCTTTTCTCCCTTTGATCCCAATCCATGTATTCCTCAATGCAGTTTCCAATTGCTGTTGAGTCCAGTCTGGCACTTCTACCACAGCGTCAGTGGCAGCAGAGACTAACTGCCATCAGGGCGGTTTTCTACATATTTAATTTCATTGTTATTATTTTCATTAATGCACTTTTAGGTTTCTTTTGCAATTCATTTGTTTCTCTGCCTTATTCCCTTTCTCTTTGGGAAAAGAGAGAGGATTTGTTATTTGTTTAATGCCCAGCCCAGCCCCAACCTTTGACGCCCTCACTTGCTCCTTTTCTTTTTCTTTCATTCTTTCTCTTTTTTCTTCTTTAACAAGAAAGAATTTTCCCTGAACAGGTGGAGCTCAAGGTCTTGTTTCTAAACAAAATTTCTGGGAAATATAAGTGCCCCAGATTAGAAGTTTATAGTCTAATCCCATATTTACCAATGCTAAATGGTAAATAATGGCCTTGCAGGTTCTCTCATCAGAACATTCTTAGGTTTTGTAGAGAAGGGGTAAAGTGAGAATTCATTTACTACCCTTTTAAATGTATGATGAACTTTTCCAGTTCTCCACGCTCTTTTTTCCCTTCGTTTGTACTTGAGGCAGCTCTCCTGCATTTTGCTGGACCTGACAGCTCCATTGAAGGAGAATGACAGTATTGTGGGGCATGATAAGTACAAAGTTCTTTGGCACAGAAAATCAGGCTGTAACATTACATTTGTCTCCTTACTTGATGAATAGGATATGCTTGTTGCTGGATAAGTGCTTTGTTCTGAAAGATCCAGCTGGCACCTGGCCTGCATTTATATCACTCATGTGGTGACTAACTAGGCATTTTTAATGCTTAATAAAAATGTTTGTTTATTATATGGGCTGTATAAGATTGATGATACTCATACTGTTTCTGATGCTACTGAATACTTTTGCACATGAGGTAATATCATCTCTTAGCACCTTTCACTGCTTTGTTTTATTAATTTGATAATTTTAAATACCTTTCAAATATTTCCTTTTTGGTGGTATCAGGGAGAAATTTCCCTATGGCCTTATGAGATAATTTTCTCCTCGAAGTCTGCAAGGAGATTGTGGCAGAGGACTTCTGGCAAATTGTCATTCTGTATTTGTATGTTGTCTTGTGTGGAAGTGAGTATCTATGGCTTTTAGCTCTGGTAGAGAAAATTTCCATCAAATTTCTTTTACTTTTTGGAAGTAGCATCAGTAATTTGAAGGTTTGCTGATAGTATTTTCCAGAATAATCTGCACCAGGCAAGCCAATGCCATGATAAGTGCTTGGCAAATCTTCAGAACCAACACTGTGAAGGTTGGTTAACTAGCCAAGTTATCTGGGTGGTCCTAGTTCTGAAATCACCTGGGCTGGTGTTATTTCTGCAGTCTGTGCATCATACTTAATTGTGTAGTATAAACATGCTCTCTAGTACCTTATTTTCTTCCTCCTTTTTTTTTCTTTTGTTGATTTTATTGACAGAAAAAAATGCAATGTCACATGCTTTCAGGTGAAAAAAAAAAGAAAAAAGAAAGCAAACCCAAAAACCTAGCAATTTTAAAGGCAGGCCGATCCCTAAGCCAGAACTATAAAGGAAAATCATTTGGAAGTGGAAACTGGTTGTGGTCTTAGCTCAAAGGTTCTGTCATCTGTCAGAATGAAATAGTTGTGTTTATGCAGAACCCTATACCCAAGGACCTCAATGTTAAGACTATTAAATCACGTAATATCCCAGTGAGGGACCTAATAATAGCATATCTGTTATGCAGATGGAGGGGATAAAACTGACTTAAATGACCTGCCCAAGAAATCACTATCTGTTACTGGCAAGAACAAGAACTGAACTAATTGACCTCATCTTTCAGAGCCTGTTTTAATCCTGAGACAATTCTGCTTCCTCATCTACAACTACACTCACAGCTTATCATTATATGTTTTATACAAACAGCAAGATAACTGTAATGTGTCTGAATTACGTATTTTCCAATTAAAAAACAAAACAAAACAAAACAAACACCCACCACCACCACAAAAAACAAACAAACAAAAGAAACAAAACAAAACAAAAAAACCTTTGTCACATTTGGCATTAAACAGATTCACTTTTCCTCTCTGGCTTACCAGTACATAGGTTCCTTTCAATGATAAGGCATTACAAAGCCCTATATTTTATTTTTCATTTGGAGATTTATAGAGAGCAATTTTTTTCCATCCCCACCACCTCACCAAATTATGATTTTATCCTCTACACAAGCTAACTTCATAGCTCATTTCTGCCACCGATACAGTTATTTTCTTGAATGTGAATGAAGTACTTGGCATGATAAATATTGAAGTGTATCTGCAGTTTCATTTTCACATACAATTGACACTTTTCAAAGAATAAAACTATTGCTGCAGTATTTACTAAGTGTCTCTATTTTGATTCTTGAATAGTGTTTCAATATAGCAAGCAATTCAACATAATTTCTCTTCATTTATGACCATGTTATATTATTTCAACATAATCATGCGGTACTAGAATGAGTTATGTTTATGACATACCATTCATATTGGAAAATGTGCATATAGATACTGAAATAATTCTAATATTACATTTCACTACTTTTTCAGTGACAGAAAAAATGTAGTGTTCTACTACACTGAGTTACAAATGCTATATATTGTAATCTTGCTGAATTACCTGTTTGCATTTTAGTTTTCCAATGTTAGCAATCCTTTAGTATTACCCAAAAATTAAGATAAACATCAGGTCTGTGTATTCTTAACTGCTATGTATTTCCACTTAGTAACTTGCCTATTAATTGGCTTTTTATCATGTCGATTTGGTTTATTAAAAACAGGTAAGTATAGAGATTTGTGTCAGTGTTCGTGCTGTCATAACAGCTTAACAGAATCTTTATTTTACTACTAATGTAGAGGTTCTACATTTCTACATCGTGTTTTTGGAAATAGGTTGTCTTCATTCCTGTTGCTGAGACAGTTTGCTTGCAATACTTTGTATCTCTCTTTCTGGACAAAAGGGAATTGATGGAAAGACTGAAGTTGGAAAGAGGACCTCCTCTCTGCTGCAGCTGTTAAACTATCGGAAAATTGTGCAATGGCCCGAGTACTTTGTGGTTACTGTACAGTATCTCCTCTGATTCAGTGTCTATAACTTAAAACTTTCCCTGCATTTAAATGGGCCTGATTCTTTCCCTTAGCTTTGTTTTGCACCACCTAAGATGTAGAAGAGCCAATGAAATAGCTCCTGACTGAGATTCACAGGAAAAAAGGGATGTAAAAAATCAGGGCAAGAATCCACACGCTCAGTCTCTGAGTAACTCAGCTCAATTAATGATGTAAGGTAACTCTGCCATAGAAATGCTGTCAATTCTGATAGAATTTTTGACATTCTCTTTACCTGTCCTTAATCAAACCTAGACATGTTTTCTTAGGAGACAAAATCGCTTATTTAATGCAGTATAACTATCACCCCTTGTCATAAATGTGAAAAGATAAACGACTATTTTCCTGGGATAAAATATTGGTTCTATAACCTACATTTCAAAAAGAAGGGAGAGATAATTGCAGTTACAAGAATATTAGCACACTGATTACTCAACTTTGAATTGTTGGACATGAGCAGATAACACTGTGATACGCAAGTTTATTTTTGCCGCCTTCATGTTAAAGACAAATTTTAAAATAATAGCTATTATTTATGTGCATCCTACAGTTCTGCAGTGTCATGATTGAGCCAGGTAAAATTAATTTCAGACTTTCCTGCACAGGATTTGCTGAAGCAAAAAGTTTAACCAATAATAAATAGAAAAATAACGGGCAAAGAGGTTAATTGTCAATGGCAAATAAACATATAACTCCCAGAATCTCCAAGTCCTGGCTTGACATCCTTTCTGTTACTAGTGAAGAAGGAGTTAAAGACTTCACTTTGCTTAATGAGATTTGGAGGACCTTTAGGATCCACAGTGCAAACATGGCAGAAAACGCATAAAACTAAAGGAAGTTTCCTAGATGTGATTGCACTTCCAATCCATCTGTGATTTCCCCATCCTAGAGGGGAAATCTATTGTCCAACTTCTTACACTGCACAGTTCAGCATGGTGAAAAGCAAAAAAAAGAGACTCCCTGTTTTAGCACTGTAGTCTTGCATCTCTTCTCTAAATGTAAAAGGGGCAGAGTTTGTTTTTTCAAGGTTTAAAATAATGGAAACTATAAATACAGTAAAAACTGTAGAAGTATTGTAAATTTGTGATAACCTCTTCTCGTTATTAATTATGAGATATTACAGATTACTAACAAGTAACATCATATATTATTTCAGTTAATTGTATCTTACCATGTTAATTTTGGTGGGAGGAAGAAATTAATTCAAATTACTGGTCAAAGAAGTGACATTTAGGCTCTGAAGCAATTGGGTCAGGCAGATCCCATAGGTTGTCTTCTGGGAAGACTTGTGCTTAAAGTGAAACACCTGCTTGGATATTCATAGGCCTGAGGTATTGTCTTAACATTTACTGTAACAGCATCCACTGTCTTTGCAGATATTCTGAAAAACCCTTGAAAGAGAAAACCGAGAGAAATTGCACTCTTTTGGGCTGTTAAAGGTAATTTCACTCATGACCTTAATATGCCTATTCTTCCATTCAGCTTCATGTTTCTAATCCATCAATCCCTTGACCATGATCATCAGTAAAAGTTTCAATGGTTTTCAGTTTATGCTGTTTATTTAATGATCCTATTATGGTGTTTGTCTCTGCTTTTTGCTATTAGCTTAGGATTTTTAGTGCTGTAAGAAGCAGCCTTTGAATCAGTCTGCAGTACTCACTGTAACATGGAGTACAAGAGATTTCAGAAAAAAGAGAGTCTTATGGCATATGTGTCCTTGCCTGGGACTGCAGAGTGGCAGAAGAAATAAAAAAACTTCAGAAACAAAGGTTATAATAAAAAAACATTAATTCCTTGTAACTCAGATGTAAGTGTGGAGCATTTATAGCTTGTGCATTAGTTCTGAGGTCTCTGGTTCCTCACCTGCTATGTGATTGCAAATTTTTTTTTACAATGAAACCTCACGGGAAAATTTCAGCATAAAAAGAGTGTATGGGAAAATTAGTGCAACCTCTGAGCCTAGTAGGTTTTCTGTGGATTCCCTGTAGCTACATGTAGAGATCTTCCAGTTTTTCTTGACAGTCACTGGATCACTGAGGTATCCCACCTGATGGGGACATAGTCAGAAAGCTGTTAAGGACCCATATTCTTTGAAAGAGGAAGACGGATGTGCAAAATGAGAAACTCCACAAAGGTACAAGGGAGGTGTTTCCATGCCTGCCGTAGAAAGGCTGTTATTATTCTATGGTAGAGGACTCTCGTGGCTTTGATATAATAGAGCTCTCAATGGTGCAGTGGAAAGCTAGAGGTGACAAGCTGAACTAATAAACCATAGGTACCCATAGGTAAATGAGTAAGCAGAGTGATATTTTCAACCCAATACCAACTTAATGTGTAGGTTGTAAGAGAAAGAATGGTGTAGAACATGAGCAGAAACCTGCATTTTGCGGGATGAAAGGGTAGACTGTCACTGGCTTATTGGCTGACCTGCAGTTAGGCAAAGAACTTAGCACTTGTCTTGGAGAGACTGACTGCTGGGATTTTTTTCCTACATGGAAGATATTCTAAATCTACAAATATAATTTGGTAAGAGGAGGCCAAATTTGGGCCTGTCAACTTTGACACATCCCTTAAAAGATTCCAAATGATAGAAATAGTGTGTAAGAGAGTTGTAACAAAGGAGAGGTTTTCAGTTCTTTTAACAGAGAGCTACATAATCACACTTTCTTGCAGAAGCATTCACTATGAAGATCTGTCAATAGAAATCTCAAACTGTGAATATACAATTGAGCTTTATTATCCCTTTGTTATTTTGTAACTACATAGGTATGACAGGCAGAAACTGATTTTTAAAGAAATTCACAATTGTCAGTGCGTCACATGCATGAATCCCACTGCTGGAAGTTTTTCAGTAAATCAGCATCTTTGGGTAGGTGCACCAAATGCCATATTTTAAAGAAATGTTTTTGCTCATGGTAACACTCAAGTGCTTTAAATTAAGAGAATGAAACATCCTAACATTTTGTTACAGCTTTGAACAGCAGGCAGATGGTGCTCTGCTTCACACAGAGCAGACAACGAACAGTGCGGTTATAAGTACCAGATAAAAGGTGATGAGGGGATGGCATGCATAGGGAAACCTTCAGCTTGACTTGCCAAGACATCCCCAGGAGCCCACATGGGCAAGTAGTGCTGTATTGTAAAAAACATGTCACACATGAGACAACCCAGGTCTCCTCAAAAGTCCTTTGACTGTTTAAGGAGTACAGTGAAAGAGGATGTAGAGGTCTTCAAACCTTCACAGACCAGCAGGACTATTTGGCTGCCTTTGTATCTTAATGATTTTCAGTTCTTCTTGGTAGAGCCTGCCATGCAATGCAGAGAGGTAGGGAAACCTCTAGTGAACTTCACAGGTCTGTCTTTCATAAGAGATAAGAGAAGGGAGTAAAACTGTGCCTTAGGGGGCATTTTTTAAAGGATTAACTTTATTTTGTATTAAAATTAATTTGTGATTAATTTATTTCAGAGTTTCCAGGAGATTGTGTTGGCTGTGTTTCCTCAGACACATCAAATGAGCTGTTTGTGATAGTTGCATAGCAGATATTTTTTCCTGCCCTATACCAAATCTTGACTGGGACTCCTTGTACCTGTGCTCAGGCTTGAGGGTTCCAATTTTTAAGGTGGTTAGGGTTTGAATTCCAAAGACAAGGCAAGACATGTTTGCTATGATGTACCTGTAACAAACATTAATCTCAACAGACACTACACTTTTCAGAAACCTTGTTTCTCCACCATATGTATATTAAATGAACAATCTGTTAAAGAAACAACAATTCAGTTTCCTTAATCTCATTTCTGACAGAACCTCCACTCAAATTCTCCAACAGAGCCATGCACCTGTGACCAAGATGTCTGAGCAGCAAGGCAGAGAGGGAGGCTGAAATCAGCTCCTTAAACAGCTGGACCACAGAGTGACAGCTTGTTTGTGCATTGAGTGATGTGCAGGATCTGGTTCAATATCTCACAATGGAATCGCTGCTCTGTGACAGTGATCGTAATGTACTTCCTTTCAGTCCCCCCACAGGAGCAACAAAGGCCAAAAATTCCAACACAAGTGTGCTTAACTTCAAAAAGAGCAACTCTGTGAAAACAGGGAGGAAGCCCAGTAAAAAAGAAGCTAAAATGGGCCACTAAAAGAATTAAATCCTTCCAGGGAGCAAGAAGATCACTGAGCTAAGGGCACAGCAACAGAGCATGCCCCATCCTTTAGGAAAGACTTCACAAAGGGTAAGGGGAGACTGGCATGGCTAATCAGCAAAGGAAAGAAAGTTACTAGAAATAGGAAGGATCATTCACAAAACTGAAGTTGTGTCCAAACAAAGAAAGTAGGGGAAACTGTGAGCTAAAGACTAAATATAAATCTCCAATGTGTCTTAGCCAGAAGAGTTTAAGGAGTAACTAGTTTCAGGGATCAAAATTCCTCTTAAACCTATTTTGATCATTTCAGCGGAAACCTCTGATGACCAGCATATACAATGGCTATACAGAGGATAAAGGCTTTCTGGGCAAGGTAACTCTTTTTTGTACTGATGTTTGACATGGCTAAAACCAGGGCTATTCCAACATAGAAACTTTTTGGGTTTAGGGTTGGGGTTTCTTGTCTGTTTGGGATTTGATTGATTTGGGGGTTTGTGGTTTGTTCTGTTTTGGGTTTTGGTTTTGGGTTTTGTTGAGGGTTGGGGGTTTTTTTGGTTTTTTTGTTTGTTTTTGGTTTGTTTGGGGGTTTTTTTGTGTTGGTGGTGGTGGGTTTTTTGTGAGAGAGTGAGTACCTAAAACTGAAGGAACTCAGGGAAAATAACAGTACCAAAAAGTACAAAAATACAGAATAAATGGTAGTAACAGTAATAAGTAATTTCCACCTAAAATATCTGAAGATTTGAAATAACTGCATCTGAACAGCAAGCTTGAGTGGTCCGACTGGTGTAGTCTGTTTGGGTTTCCAACAGGCTTTTGACAAACTCTCACACTAAAGGCTTATACAGAAATTAAACAGTCACAACATAGAAAGCAGTTGCCACATGGCTTAGTAACCGGCCAGAAAGCGAGAAACAGAAGATAAGAGCAACTGGCTAGTTCATACAATGGAGGAGAGGTCACCAGGGCAGTTCCACAAGGAGAATCATGCTGTTTAAAAATACATGTAAGATACATGGAAATACAGGTAACAGAGTTCGGTGATGTGAAGAATTGCCAAAATGATCGGGTAATAAAATTATTCAGATTAAAGTCAACATAAGTAAATGTACATTATAAAAAACAAGTCTACTTCTTGTAGAAGGTGATGGGATCTGATTTCACAGTTATCACTGAAAAAATAACCTAGGGATTATGGTAAATAGTTCCATGAAACTATCAGCTGTGTTCATGTCAGCAGTCAAAAAAAAAAAAATTAAAAAATCAGTTGTTGGGAGTTATTAGGGAAAGAGTACAAACAGAAAACATCATTATTCCATTGTAGGAAACTATAATTCAGCTAGATATTGAAAATTATGTGCAATTCTAGTCACGTCATTGCAAGACCAGTGTTTTAGAACTGGAAAAGGTGCAGAGAATGGCAACAAAGATCAAAAGAGCAGTGAAAAGCTTCTTTATAGAGGCTGGGACCTGAGCTGATATGTTAGGGGTCTATGAAATCACAAATGCTAACAAAAAGGTGGATGCGGACTATTAGCTGTCTCTTAGAGTGCTAGAGCATGTGAATGGAATGGGAGAGACAGGTTGAAAACAACAAGACAGAGTTCATACAGTGGGTAAAAGGCCTTTGCCAAAGGCTGTAATAGATAGAAATTTTCATGTGTTCAAGGGGAGAGCAGTGCTTTACATCTGCAAGGTTGCTACATTATGTGTATAGACAAAACACAACCAACTCAGAAATTATACTTTGCTGAAAATATTAGGAAACTCTGAGAGTATTTGGTGTGGGGGGGGAAGATATTGTATTGTTTGTGTTGTTTTTTATTCTCCTTGTGTGGCTGCTGCTTGACCACATTCTAGTTTGTATGAATCCTTGCTCTGAACTGGTATGGCCACTTGTATGAATGTGTGTGTCACAGGCAAATTTTTCACATCTGGACAGTTGTAACTTATATTGCTAAATTAAATCATGAGTTTTGGAGAAGATAAAGCATCAAAAGTTTACAGATTTAATACTAAACTAATAGCATGACATTTTATAATTACTGACTCTGATTATTTTCCTATAAGGTGGTTTCTAATGATGAAATTCGGTGTTGGCTGTGAAAGGACAAAATAGGGTCCTGAGTGCAGAGACAGTGTTTTAAAGTGCAGGTTCAGCTGGTGCTTCAACCATTCACTGCCTTGCACGAGAATTTCAAGGTCAGATTCACTTCTTTTCACCTATTAATGACAGCTGAAATTAAGAGACCTTATTAGCCTGAAGTACAGGAGTCCTTTTATCTGCAATAGGAGAACCAGCTATCATTTTGCACTTTTATTTGAATCAACTCTGAAATATGCTTAAGCATTGTTTCTTTGCTTTACATTGAGCTCTTTCCTGAGTAGTGATTTCATCAGTGTTGTTTTAAAATGTTTTCATACCTGGACGTGCTGGTTTGAGGCTAATTGGAACATTTTAATGAGAAAAATAAGATCATTGATTGTGAAAATAAAATAATAATGAAGTCTATATAATTCATTGGTTTACTGAGAGGGATAAAAAACTAAAATGTCAACAATTTGTCCCACTGTGCTCTGTGATGTTGGACTTATTCTCTTCCTCCTTACTCCTCTCTAATACCTTTTCTACTAATCTTGGTTAACAGAAAACAATGTAAGCTTTGCTGATTGTTTTGTTTATCTGTCTGGGAAAGTAGAGGGAGAAAGAGAGGGGTAGTTTTATCACAGTATCACAGTATAAGCAAGATTGGAAGAGACCTCAAAGATCATCAAGTCCAACCCATTACCACAGACCTCGAGACTAGACCATGGCACCAAGTGCCACGTCCAAACCCACCTTGAACACCACCAGGGATGGTGGGCAGCTTTATCTGTCTGGGAGGGAAGATGAATTTCTGTATTACTTTTAATTTGTATATGGTTGTAAATATTTGTAAATATATTGTATATATATGCTTATAGATTTTGCTTTGCTGAAAATATAGCTTCATCTTACTTCCAAGCCATCTGAGCTAGTCTGGTAAATTCATTGGTGGTGGTGGTGGTGAAGTTCCTAACCCATCACGCTGGGAATATATAGATTTTTTTTTTAAAATGGGTTTTGTGGATTTACCTGAAACCACCTTTCCAGCATTTAAAGTGATGTCTGTGTTATGCTAATTTGTCAACTTTTTTTTTAGCTAATAGATAGTATAGAGGAACACATCAAATAATTTCTCATGCTGCTTGGTTTCACTGTGGAGAACCAAAGTTCTGATACCATATATATTAATATATTTTACATTTAAGTTGATAGGAATGTTCTATGACATGATTCCATTTGAAAATGCTGACTGATTAAAAGCATAATTCCTACATGTTGAACTTTCTAATTTACAGGTGGGATTTTGTGTTCGTATAGAAATGTTCCACAAATGAGGGATTCTGTCATTTGACTACTTCTGAGTTGCACCTGGGGAAAAAAGACTATCCTCAGGTAATTTTTCCAAGTTTTAGATATTTTTTAGACAGTTGATAAATTATGCTTATAGTAGAAGTACAATTGGTTTGATCTAAGGTAAAGGATCAATGTATTACTCTTCCTAAGAAATGTAACATATTTATTACAGTTTCCCATTTGCAGTAAGGTGATATCTGTCTTTTTTTTAATAGCATTAGTTCTAGTTTGATTAAATATACACAGATTATTAAGCATTCTGTAAAGAAAGCAACTGCAAAGAGCGCACTGCCCTGAAGTCAGACTCATTTGGCAGATTTCATACTAACTTGATAGTAATTATGATCTCCATTGAGTGAGACAGGGAGTGAATAAGATATTTAACACTGTGCTTTGGCTGTGAAAACCTTTTCAACTTGTGCTTTCAATTTCTGGGTTTCAGTGTTATTATTTACATGGGTATATTTTAAAATAAATAATTATATTTTTCTCCACACACTGTTTTTTTTTTTAAATCTCTCAGAGACACTTCCCTCTGTTTGCTGTCCAATTCCCAGAGATGGATACTCTAGCTCTCATATAGAGCAGGACCATAAATATCTCTTTTCAGCACTGGAGCTGTAGTTACAGTGTAGTGAAATCTATCATCTCTCTCACAGAAGATGCAATCTCCCTGCATCAGAAAATGACACAGTTTTAATTTAAGAGATTTGATGCAGATGTTCCAGGTAATACAGCTCTTTCCATGTAGTTCTTGTATGTAGAAATTGCTCTTTCTCTTTACTAAACATTATGGATTATTGTAGGATATATATAACACTTGTTTTTTTAACATTGCTAGTCAAAGGAGAGTTTCTCAAATAAGTATTTGTAATCTCTGTCAATACTTAGAGTAACTACCGTGTCTGAACACCTTCTAAGTTCTCTAACACCACCTTCTTATGGTGCTATGGGAAAAGAATGCAGCATTCTCAGGCACTGAGAATCTCAGCCATAAGATATCTAGGGTGCTGTAATTATCAGAATAGAAGTGCTTATAAAAGCCTTAGGATACAACTCCCTTACAATCCTGAAAGTCATCTTAAAACCTCTAAAGGGTAAAGATACTGAGAGAATAAATTTGACAGTGTTTCACACATTTTTTGCACTAGATTCAGTCAGATTGGAAATTATGGGCAAAGTTTTTTTTTGTTGTTGACTTCAATTATTTTAAAATTTTAATGCATTACATAAGAGTCATGCTCTTATTCCTAGATGCCTGTTGTATGAAGATTATATCAAAAGTTTAGTAATTACTAGATAAATTTACTAGGTCTAGTAGATCTCACATGTCCTGTTTCTTGTGCCTTTCCAAGGCAAGCCTCATTGGAGAGAAGAATAGTAGAAACGAGAGGGTAGGACAATTTTTTTCAGAATATTGAAGTCATGCCTCTAATTCAGTCAAGAGCATGAATGTGATTGATGACTTTGCAAAAGTGTGAAGGGCAAAACACAGACAAGTTACAAGAAGAATCCATGGTGCCTGCACACTTGGCACTTATTGTGAAAAAGCCAGCTAAACAGGTCTTCAGAGTTCTGGTTCTCAGATTAGTAGGTTTTTTCCGTACTGAAGTCAGCTTGCATAAAACTTACATGTTATCTCTCCACCCTGCTACTACAGTTTGTGAAGGAGGTGTCTAAGAGATGAAACTTAACATAGTAAAGGACAAAATTTGGGCTCTGGATTAAAGCCTCATCTTTATTTTCTTTCTCTCTTTTTATTTTTTATTGTTGCTTGTGTTGAGTTGTTGGTTTTGTTATTGTTTCACTGGGATTTGGTTTGGGGAAGTGTTTTGGGGTTTTTCGTTGTTGTGGTTTGTTTTGTTTAGCCAACAAAATGAAGCACGGCCCCTGAGATGTCTTCCTCCTCAAACCCAGAACTGAAATGCTACAGCCACGTGCTGTGCTTTCACTCTTTGCATGTACATGGATAATTTGCCCTGTCCTTACTTGCAGAACAAATCATTACTGCAGGAAGGGAGGAACATGCAATTACTGAGGAGTCAAAGTGACTCCCATTGGAGATGATAGCTCTATGCTTCCTTCCTCAGCCACTTCCACATTCAGCTGTTGCCATGAAAATCATCTTTTCAAATATGAATTGTCCTTCCACTTCAATATGCTGTCTTGTGCATGCAAAGTTTGGGAGGATCTTTCTAGAAAAAACACTCTAACAGTTCCTATAGTGCCTGTTGCATGCTGCAGGCAGAAAGCAAGGTGTATGGAGGAAAGTAGTAAGTGGATGCAAAACACATCCTATTTTCCTAAAAATACTTAAGGAAAAATAACAATGGTAAAAATACAATAACATTTGGCAACTCAGCAAACCTGACAATTTTTTTTTTTCAAGCTGGTTTGCTTTTGTTTGGCCTCCCTGTCTGTGTTAGCTTTTAACAAATGCAGTTGTCATTTTCTACATAGAATATTTTTAAGACTGTGGATCAAACTACCAAAAAGTGAGCAGTAGTGTGAGACCATCAGCAGGTGCGTGGGAGAAAGAAGCAATTTGGGAAGCCTGAAAGAGTGCATATGAGGTTTGGCAAAGAAGAATCAATGTTATAAAAAGCACAGTAAAAATCATTCTGTTTGTAAGATGCATGACTGGGACGACTGTGCTGACAAGAACATGAGTTGTTTTTCTATACTGGAACAGTTTCTGAAATTTTTTTTTAAAAATATCTCTAGATTTTCAAGGTAATTTCATTTTTTCAATGCATTCGGAAATACTAATCTTTGCATTGAGGTTGGAATTTTACACATACCTCCTGAGAACTGCTTATTTTACATCAGTTTAGAAGCAAGAAAGAGAGCAGCATGTCAGTTTTAAGAATCTCATAATACAGCTGGTTGCTGCAGTCACTGAAAAAAAAAGCATTTTCACAAGAAATATTCCAATCATGGAAAATTTCCCAAGAAAATTTCCCAATAGCTATACGTGCTAGGCATAATAATAGAGAATTGACATTGAGTTAGCTTGTACATGAATATGGAGATGTTAGGAAAAGTATAGTTACATAAGCCACCTGCTCACCAAATATCTATTAACATGCTTGCTGTATTTAGTCCTAAATATCAGAATAGCTCTGTACTGCAAAAGCAGTGAATGCATTTGTGTTAGCACTTTGGGGCAGAGAGACTTTAATTTGCCAAAGAAGAAATACATGTAACATTCCTGAAGAAACCATGTCAGAGCTGGCAAACTGAAGGAAATCATGAAGTCAAGAGGAACATTTTCATTACTTTAACAATGCCAGAATGTGTTGACTGATAACAATCAATGAGAAAACAAAGGATTGCAGTAGCAAACTGACAGTTAATGAAGAGTACCTAAAAGGGTTGAGATGAACAACACATCAGAAACAAGTGAAAAAGTCCCAAGCTTGATGTGCTGTTTATAATGCTGATGTATTCATTATGTCAGGGCAATCTATACTGGGAGTGAAGTTGTGAAGAATGCAGAACAAAAGAGGCAATCTAGAAAAAACAAAATTTTAAACAGAAGCTAAGACTCCAGTAGGATAGCAGTCAGACCTTCCTGAAGAGAAAGAGATTTGTCAGAGATGATAAAAAATGAGATAACAACAAAGATGAAAGTCATAGAAAAGAGTGTGAGGGGGAAGAGTTCACTGTTCCCAAGGCAAATACGCAGCCTCATTACATAACTCTTTTTACAACAGGTCATTAATTGCCCATTAAATACACATACTGTGGGAAGTAAATATTCATGTTTCAGTGACCCAAGAATGTATATCACTGACTGAAACATTTTGGTCTCTAATAAAAGGTTGATGGTATCTTGTATGAGGAAAAAAAAAAGTGATAGAATAAAAATGTTTTTTGCAGGAAACACTGCCACCACCCCAGTGATACATAGATTGCTATTGACTTGGTCCTTTTATGGCTCTGTGAAATCATCCTGTATTGTCTCATTTAAATGTACAGAGGAAAAAAAGAAGATACTGAATATTTTATCATAGTTCTCATCCATGCTACAGAAGGTACTTTGGAGTGTGATTCTTAGTGTGAGGCAAGATACATCTATTTATATGTGCCCCACTTCATGCCATATTATTTGTAAGCATTAGAAAGATGACAGGAATTCAAGATATTGGAACTATATACTTTACAGCTTTTTTTTTTTTCTGTTATGTTCCTATTCTGAATGAGCATAATTTCTATATAACAAAAAAAAGTCATAAACCCTAATCCACTACAGTCCTAAGTATTCTGTCTCCTGTTTCACTCGAACAAGCATACTTATTCAAGTTTCTTCTTTGTAATGAGACTATTTACTCTTTGTTTTTCTGTTGAGATGATACCACCTTATGGTTGCATGCCATGGTAAAGACTGAAAGAATATTAGGCATCATTGGAGAATGCTTTCCATGGAGTACATTCTACTTCAGTGTAGAGTAAAAGCACGTGAAGTTACATACAATAGCATAAACTGCCTAGGAAAAAAATACTGTAATTTTGGGATGAACTCATTTCACTTCAGAAAAGGAGTTGAAATGAAGTTTTATAAACAAAATCTGCATTACATTTTATACCCTTTTCAGCTGTCTCCAGAGAGAATACACAGTCCAAGAGATCTTGAAGCTAGACTTTTAGAAATGGCATGCTGCCAACATTTGATGGGAGAGATTAAAACACTATCTGATATTGGTTCTATATCTAACAGGATTGTTCCTAAACTTCCTAAGTGCATACAAACGTGCATGTACACAAAGAAATTTGTGATAAGGGGTTAATATGGTGGTGAATACTTGTTTATATCTCTATATTGTTACCACCAGGGTGTTGATGAGCATGTATTTATCCATAAGCCACTAATTTACTACCACTTTGCCCATGCTGTTGGAGAACCTCGTTACTTTCCCGTATCTGATTGGGAGAAGCTGACCAGAATTTTAACTGGATCGTTAGAGCACCACAGCGAGCTCCACGCTACAATGAACGATGCTCTCTCTGAGAATGCCACACAGCATATGTAAGTTTCCTTACTTCTGGCATGTATACTATGTATAGTATGTGCTCTAGCAAAAATAACTATCAAAGTGCAAATTCATTTAAAGGTGACCTGCAAGAGTATTAGAAATAACCTCGCAGCTTTAGAGAGATATGCTGTGTCCCAAATGACCAGGCTAAGCCAGGCATTTAGTACTGTTTTAATATGAAAGGTAACCATTTTTACTTTTAATGTTTCCAAGAAGTCTTCACCCACTGTGTATTGTTGGCTTCTTCCCAGTGTGACGCATGGGCCTAGTGATGATTGTGTCAAAACCACTACAGAGGCCCCCAAGGCAGACCCTGGTTTGACCCACTAGGGTATTTTTAAACTTTAAACTATAATGTTACAGGGGTTTCAAACATTTTACATTTTGTGTCACTAGGCAGTGAAGAATATTAAAAAAAACCTTAAAGTCTGCACATGTTATAAACCTACACAGAACTTTAGAAAGCAGTTTTATCTAGTGTTGTTAAGCTAGCACCATATTTTCATAGAATCATAGAATGGTAAGGTTGGAAGGAGACCTCAAGGATCATCTAGTTCCAACCCCCTGCCATAGGCAGGGACACCTTCCACTAGTACAGGTTACTCAAGGCCTCGTCCAACCTGGCCTTGAACACCTCCAGGGAGGGAGCAGCCACAACCTCCCTGGGCAACCTGTTCCAGTG
>WBNM01003800.1:50956-69843 GCA_013399055.1 Ramphastos sulfuratus
AGTGCTCCACCCATCAAGTCCATGTTTTTCCAGCTTGGTGACCAGAATGTCATGTGAGACAGAGTCAAATGCCTTGCTCAGGTCCAGGTAGATGACATCAGTTGCCCTTCCCTTGTTCGCTGTTGCTGTGACTTCATCATAAAAAGCCACTAAATTTGTCAGGCAAGATCTGTCCTTGGTGAAGCCATCGCTGGTTACCGCCAATCACCTCTGCTTTGTTTTCCATTTGCCTTAGCAGATCTTTCAGCAGGATCTGCTCCATGATCTTGCCAGGCACAGAGGTGAGGCTGACTGGTCTGTAGTTCTCAGGGTCGACCTTTTTTCCCTTCGTGAAGATGGGGGTTATGTTGGCCCTTCTCCAGTCAGCAGGAACTTCACCAGTCTGCCATGACCTTAAAGGTAATTTTGAAAGGGATCACATCATGGATGATAGGTCACCTCGTACAGGAGCAGTTCCTTCTATGTAGTTAGAATTTGGAGGGTTTCAAAAAGAAAATTAAAAAAGTAGGTGGGGAGAGAGAATGGGATGTACATGTAAATCTGATAACTCTTTTAAGGGAGTTTCTGAGGCATACTCTCCATGTTCCTAAATCTGACAAGTGCTTGATAAAGTGGTTTTACTTCCCCTTCCTATACAGACTATATTTGTGCTGGGGTGCCAACTTCAGCATCAATTCAGTTCAGTTCCAACTATTTTAATTACCCATTAAATTACACTTTCTACAAAATCTGCACAGTCACTATGTTATTTAATCAAAGATTGCTCACATAAGTAAGGATTTCCACGTTCATTTTTCAGAACAAAATAATTGTTGCTTTTGCTGATGTTGACTTACTGCATCCCACATAGTTTGAACTGTAAAATGGCATTGGTCTTATTTGTTTCATGTGCATAGTTTCATTCTCTGTTACTCATGCAAATTTAAATTGATAGCAGCTTTGAATTGCAGGCAAATGTCAATTCAAAATCTGCATCTTTCTCTTTTAATAGTAAGATAAAATAATAAAATATTCCCACTTATATTGACTCCTTCCTTTCATCTCCTCAAACCTAAACTGACTTCAGTATAAATTCAAATAATATCTCTCACTACAAAAACCTTGGTGCATCCAAAAATTGCCTGTTTATAGCATTGTCAGGAAAGTCATTAGATTCATCTCAGTACTAAAGTGAATATGGTAAAAAACCTCCATGCTTCATCCATTGGGACCCAGAGCAGAAAGCAAATTAGCTCTTTATCTTGTTTGGATTTTTGTTAATCAAGAAAAATGCACTTAATTACTCTGACAGGAAGCAGTGCGTGTAGAAACTGCACTGAGCCTGGGGCCAGATGTCACGCAGTCTGAGATAGCATAAGTTTGTTGTGCTGCTTCTCTCTATGTAGAAGAGAACCTACTTAATCACAGCTAGAATCATAGAATTATAGAAGAACTTGTTATTTTATCTAAATGGGAATTTCAGTCAGTCACATAACAAAAACTTATCCTTTCATGGTTCATTTTGCATTAGCAATCTATGACATTTTTTTAATGTCAAAAACTGCCAAGAGTAAAGAAGTGAGAATTAGAATTGTGTTTTGTGGACATTCAGCCAACACTGATGTTAACTAGAAAGAGCTGTAGTTTTCTAACTGTATTTAGAAGTTAGATCTGTTTACTGAGGACAAAAACAGAATAGCCCTGTACCTTATCAAGAGAGAAAGCTAGAAACTAGGTTAGCCTATAGGCAGAATGCTGCTGGCAAGTATCTTTCTTTAGGTTAATATTGAGAGTTGAGTTTTGCGATGCTGCCTACAGTTCCATAGTTCTGATATTTGACATATTCTCTGTGGATAAAGTACAAGAGCCATTCTTCGCTCACAGAATTTTTGTCAAGGATTACCACTGAGAAAGAAAAAAGCAAAACACTTGTTCTGTGAGCAGGAAAACAAAGCCAGGGGGGTTATAGGTTTGTGTCTCAAGACTGCACTCCCATCTGAGTTGCAGGATATCTAATGAGTGGTAATGTAGCCTGTATCAGAACATTGTAAGAGACATTCTTCTCTTTGGGTTTCTTTCCCCCCCCCCTCTTTTATTGGTTGGTTGGTTTTGGTTTCATTTGTTGTTGTTTTCTAGACATGGGCATGTGAGACTTGGGGTTTTTCTGAAACCTGAATGAGGTTGAGTGTCTGTAATCTTTCAGTCTCTCAATTGTTATTATAACTGACTAGTGAAAATTGCCAGCTTTGAATCAACAGACAAGAATGAAGTATGATTAAATGAGACTGAGACAAATCATTTACCTCTAGGAAAGTTTAATTAACACAAAAAGTAGAATGTGGCTCAGTCAAAACTTCCACCTAATTCCCGTGGGCTGTTCTTGGAAAGACAGAAATTGAGATCACTAGTTTGGAGCTTGAAATGGTCAATAATTTTACTTCTGTTTCTTAGCCCATCATTCCTGATAGATCAAATATCTTGAGAATACCTCCTATCAAAGAAACAACAACAACAAAAAAAAAACCAACCAAAAAAACACCTCCAAAACAAAACCCAACCCAAACAACCCCTCCAACCCAAAAAAACACAAACCACAAACAAACAAAAAACCCAACCAAAACCAACTCTTGGTCTTGTTTTTAATAATTACCTTATCTGCTGCATTTTTGAGACTCCTTATGGCAATGTTCTCTTAATTGGAATTGAAAGTAGAGCCAGGCAAAGTCTGTACAGCTAACAGGTCCTTTTCAGCCTTTCACTGGAAGTTCATCAAGTCACCAGACTTGAAGAGATGATCAGGGTAGGGATTTTAGTTTGCTATGACATTTTTTTCTTATGCTGCAGTAGCACATTAGCATTGCTCACTCCTAAATAACAGCAATGACTGCAGTCAGGTTGTTTATATGCAGTGAGATTGAAGTTTAAGAGCAGATTATAGAGTTTCTTCTCATCATTGCAGGGGCTGTAAATTTTGACCATGGATTAGTAGTACGTGAAGTGTGCAGGTTCGTATGTAGGGCATTCTTTTGAGTGCTTTGCACTGGTAAGTGATGTCAGAAAGCAAAGAAGGCACCTCACTACGTGTGTGCATATTTTCTCATCAGCTGTTCTCTTCATTTTGTCCATTTTTATAAGATGCTAATTTAACTTTAATGTTCACGCTGTTAGGGCTGCAAAACTTTGGTCTTCTATCTCAAGTTCAGACCAGCATCAGCAACCTCCCAATACAAAGCAGGGGCCCATATCCAGCAGTGTGTAGCCCAGGCAGATGAAGGCTGTGATGCTGAGAGAAGCACTTTGAGAGGCAGTGGATCCCAGCTCTTAGCTCTATAAAAGACAAGCTGAGAAACTTACACCTCACCGACAAGTGATTTGGTACCAGTCAACTGACTAGGTGAAACCTAAATGCCTTGGAAACAATGTCTCCTGGCTCCTACTGAGTTCCTGCTATCACAGTTTATCTGCAATTTAGGAAAGAAACATATAATCTTGCCAATTGCCCTTTAAAAGTTGTCATCTCCTTGTTTACACCATTTCATGAAACAGATAATATTTCAAGGTTACTTGTGACTAGTTTTTGTTCTGAGATGACAGGGAACATTGCTTCTAATTAGCTCAACATGTTCATCAGCATCAAATTCTTCAAGTCCATGGGACCTTCATCACAGATAAATTAATCTTCACGTATGATGTACTAGCAGGTAATTAATGTTATTTAATCTATTGGAAATTTATTGAAAATAACAGGAAATTTACCCCATTTTAAATGAAAATTTAAACTGAAATGCAGAATCACACAGAATTAGTGTGCTAATCTATTTCTTAGTATCATTTTAGAAACAGGTACATTCCTGGTGTTTCTATTGAAGCTCCTGCAGAAGAAATATGGCTGATTTCAAATGCAGTAACAAGGCAAATTTTTGTTCAGAATAAAGATATCTTGCATTGGTTTTGAGGAATTACTAAAATACATAAGCTAAGCTCCCAAGGATGCTGGGCTTTTTGCTCTGAATCTGGTCATTTTGCTTTGATATTATTTTGAAAATTTCAATATATTTTTATTATCTCAGAATTTCTCTATCCCTTCTTTTACAAAGATTGAAATTGTGGTGAGTTTTATTTTGAAAAACAGATTCTCTGATTTTCCATCCTGCTTTCAAACCTGATCTGAATACAAGGCGATACTCATGATAAAGGTCAGTTCTATAAGTTTTCAGATAACCTGTTTAATTTTAGCTCTTGAATTTGAGCTTTGATCACAGACAATTTAAGAAAAAAAAAAAACAAAGAAAAGGAAAAAGAAAGAAGTTAATGAAAATCTCAACAGCAAAAATGAAAAAAAGAAAAAGTGAAGCAGCCTTGCAGAAGACCTTTAACCATGCTAGACACCATATCCTTTTAAGGTACTGTAAGAGTCTTATATCCAAGATCAATGTGCCAGAAGACTTGATTCGAGGAGTTTGGATTGTATGTGCATTGTAATCAAAACATCCTCCCTACTTTTTTATTTTCCCTGTTGAATTTTTTAATAGATATCCACAAAGAAAGAATGGAGACTGACTCTGTTCTGAGAACAATTTATATTTATTCTCCAGTCTGAGAAATTTTAACTTTGATTTGCTTGCCTGCAAAGCTGATGATTCATGTGAAGTTTCCAGAAGTGGCTTTGATACCGCAATCTTCATGGCAGGATAGCACTTTGTGCAGAACCCCATGCTTAGAGGACAGAATTGGAAAGTTGTGGTCAAAACTATTAGAGAAAGGCATTTGTCCTCAATAACAACAAAGAAATGGCATAGAAAAGATAAACCCCTGTTCAGCTCCATTAATTTCCTTATAGAAACTTTCTGCTTCCAAAATGTAGCTTTAATATAAAAGAACATTATTTTTCAGCTCTGACTTGGGATCAGGAAGAGCAGCTGAAAATTACATATGAATTAGCCATATTTGTGTGTCTTGTGTATGCTGCTGTGCAATACGGATAGCCAGAATTCTTACAATGTCTGCATTCTCAAGTGAGAAACCAATNTCCATATATTCTGCAATTTCTGCACTTTACTAGAAAATTTAATGATCCTAGAAGAGAATATTTGTGATAGGAAGTAGTTTGTTATTATATAAGGGCAAACAATACGGGTTTATAGCGTAATCAGCAAGCTGCTCTGAAAACAAAATGCTTGCTCACGTTTTTGAGTAGCGGTCCCAGCCTTTGTGACAATGGCTGCATCTTCAAATTGTTAATTATGCACTGCCCCCTAGGGATGCTTGCTTCGCTTATGGCAACCTGCCTGCAGCTCCTGTGAGATCCGTAGGTTATTACTGTTTAGATTTCTCTTAGGGAACTCTTACTTCTCTCTTCTTCACTTGTTTGACCTTGATAGGAACTTTTAATTTCTTCCTATTCCAGCTATAATGATATGACTTGCTTTTTAAATCCTTCCAGGTTAGTTTCTTCAGGGTTTTTTTTTTTTTTTAGTGTTTGGGGTAGGGGTGTGGGGTGGTGTTTGTTTTGGGTTTGTGGGGGCTTGTGTAGGTTTTTTGGCGGGTTTTTTTTTGTTTGGTTGGGGTTTTTTTGGGGTTTTGTTTGGGTTTGGGGGTTTTTTGGTGTTTTTTTTTTTTTAAGTTGATTATTAGTAGTTGTGGTTTTCTACAGCATTCTGTGTATTTTCATATGTATTTGGTTCTATATAGAATGGGGTTTGGACATTATTTGAATGGAATGGTAGCATTTTTAAACATTCTTTTTCCTTTTGGTATTCCTAAGAGATAGATTTTCTTTTCAACTGTTTGCTAAAAATGAGCTGTGTGAATTTCCTTCCCAGAGCCACATTTTCCTTCAGTGCTAGAAGAAAGAAGCTGGAAACTGCAGTATTTTACACAGATGTCAGATATCTGATGAGTGCTTTCTTATACTTATTGATGACATGGTGGTTTCAGGTAAATAATAATAACGATGGGAACAGTGATAAGAATGTTTCATCTTGCATCACTCACTCAGATGAGGTGAGATGTCCACAGAAAATTTGTTCAGAGGAAAGAAGAATTTTGCCAAAAGTATTTATGATCAAAACAGTTTGGAAATGAAAGATGGTAAAATGAGCAAAGGGCAGTAGGTTTTGAATAGGCTTCATCAGGAGAGGTAAGAGGTCATCTGGGAAGAT
The DNA here is from genome assembly GCA_013399055.1 of Ramphastos sulfuratus. Classification (NCBI taxonomy): domain Eukaryota; kingdom Metazoa; phylum Chordata; class Aves; order Piciformes; family Ramphastidae; genus Ramphastos; species Ramphastos sulfuratus. Next base: position 57,097 of record WBNM01003800.1, read on the forward strand.
TAGTTATAGGAGCTATTAAATCACCTCTGTGACACTGTTAGAAGAAGCTGCTTAACATAATGACATGCAATCAGTAAAAACACTGTTTATTACAGAATGGGTTTGATTTTCATATTTGATATTGTTATATAAGATGGTATAATATAAGGCCAAACATATTTCCCTAGGGAAAAAATTATCAGCATTAATAATTTGTGGTAGTTTTTCTGGCAACTTTCAAAGTAAAAAACTGTTGGGAAATACGTCTCCAATCCAATTTTCAGTAATCTGTTTAAAGACTTGCATGAAAGTTTTTCTTTTTACTGTAGTTGTAGACAGTTGCAACTGATACACTGTTCGTGTAGGAAGGAGTCCTGCATCCTGCATACCTCTGTTTGATTATCCTTCTAGTGACACAATGCCAGCCATCTCTTTGAAGTGCTTATCATTTATTTGTAAAGATCTACAAAAAGGGATTGTCAGCTAATTCTGTCTCTTCAGTTTGGAGTTAGACTGTTCTATGCATATATTCTATATAATGTGGAGAACTGTATTGTCACTTTTGTTTCTCATACATTTATGTAATGCAATGGATTATCTCAGGATGAATGGCCAAATTAGAGTCTTGGATTTGAGCACGTCTTGTTTGCACGACGGGTTAGATGTTGGCCCTCGTGTTTGGTGAGGACTAGTTTGAATACTTGAAGATGATGGAATCTTACCAGAGTTTTTTTACAAAAGTTTTTGGTACAAATTATTATCTTGAAACCTACTGGCTTGCAGTTGTCCCCAAGTTTCTCTCTATTCTGGATCATAATCCTGTGAGGACACAGGTTCACAGAGTGCGTTGGATTGGAACGGACCCTCAATGGTCATCTTGTCCAAGCCCCCTGCATTCAGCAGAGGCACCTCCAACTAAGTCAGGCTGCCCAGAGCCACATCGAGTCTGATCTTGAATGTCTTCAGGAACAGGGTCTCAACATCATCTCTGGACAACTTTTTCCAGTATTTTACCACTCTGGTTGTAAAGAACTTCTTCCTTCTGTCCAACCTAAATATACCCTGCTCCAGTGTAAAACCATTGCCCCTCTTCCTATTGCTACAAGCCCTTCTAAACAGTCCTTGCCTTCCTGTAAGTCCCCTTCAGATACTGAAATGTAGCTATAAGGTCTCCCCAGAGTCTTCTCTTCTCCAGGCTGAACAGCCCAAATTCTTTCAGCCTGTCTTCATGGGAGAGGTAGTCCAACCCTCTGATCATCTTTGGGGCCCTCCTTTGGACCCACTCCAGTAGGTCCATATCTCTCTTGTGTTGGAGTCCCTATAGCCAGACATGGTAGTCCATGCATAGTCTCATTGTTGGCTCATGCCCAGCTTCTTATCCACCAGTGCCCCCACGTCCTTTTCCGCAGGGCTGCTCTCAATTTCATCATTCCCCAGCCTGTACTGATATCAAGGATTGCCCTGACCTAAGTGTAGGACCTTGCGCTTTGCCTTATTGAACCTTATGAGATTCTCCTCAGCCCACCTCTGCAGTCTGTCCAGGTGCTTCTGGATGGCATCCTGTTCCTTCAGTCTTATCAACCACACCATTCAGTTTGGTATCATCTGCAAATTTGTTGAAAGTGCACTCAATCTCACTGTCAGTATTATTGATGAAGATACTGAACAGCACTGGTCCCAGTGATTCTCGTTCTATCATTCTAAACAATGTCTAGATTGCTTAGAAAAAAATTATTTTCAATACAAATCTGAAAAGCATTTTACAGGTGAAAAATGTTTGAATGTCATCTGATCCTGGGGGTGCAAGAGATTGAACACAAAAGTATCCAGAGAATTAGGCAGAAAAGAAAGAAGAGCTACTGTGTTAGCTCTGGCTGTATTTTTGTTTATAGTGTTAGACCTATGGCGAAAAGGAATCTAATTTATAGTGCCAGAATTTCCAGCACTGCAAAGGAAACTAAAGAGCCTGAATTAGGAATCTAAGGCATTGTTTATCACTATCTTTCTTCAGTGTTACGCTGATGATAATTTCAGTGGGATTATTTCATCCTAGAACTCAGATACAGTTTTATTTCAGATCTTTTCTTATATTACAATATAACTTAAAATTCTGTGAGGAATAAGCAGTTTTCTACCAGTTTCTTTCCTCTCCCCTCCCAATTTGTGTTGCTTGGAAGAGGAGATGAAAAATGGCACAGATGCATGCAGTAGTGCACAAAGGATATCTATGGACATTTCAGTCACTGATATTTCCCCATTTTCTGATGCTAATGCAAGATATGTTGGTTTTGCATTTATAATGAAGATGAACAGATGGTGAAGACTTAGTTTAAAGTGATACTGTACATCCATTAAAATAATCTCTGCTGCCAGTGATTCTTCACTATAGCACTTAATTGCATATATAACACATATACATCAGAAAGAACTCAGTCTTTAGCCATTTGCTCCATTAGGACAATAGTAAGACAGACATTACCAAAACAGCATTTGTCCTGGAGATTCCTAAGAGTAACAGATGCATCTCTGCTGCCAATATCGGCTTGCTTTAATTAATGAACACTTTATGAATAAAAGAAAACATTATTTCTGAAAATACATGGACTGAAAAAAAAAAAAAGGGCATCCATGTTTTTAGGGAGGGACGTTTAGGAACATGACAGAAGTACATTTCTGACAGATCAGTGTGATATTACTTATGCCATTTCTCCTATAAAGTAGTACACATCACTTGTGGTGTTCTTTGGCAAGCTTTGTAAATGTCTTGGAGACCGCATTTATGTTTTACGTGAGGTATATTCTCACGTGCCTGACTAAAGCAAGTCTTTAAGCTGTTATGAAACAGATCTCTGCATGTTTACATTTTTCCATAGAAATTATACAAGAAGGTCATTTCACAAATTGTTTATATATGGGTTATATAAAATAATAATTATGTGTTTTCAGCTAAAGATCCATACTTCAAAGGAAATGGAACTTACATTTCCGAAGCATGTATCCATTCTTCACTTCTTGTACAGAACGGCAACAGAGATTGTTTTTCACTAAAAAAGGTCAATTATACAAGTGGTTGTATATTTATAACTCAACTCCTTTTCTGTTCACTTCTTGTCCTGCCCACCTTTCCACATTGGTGTCTATTTTCTATGGTAGCGAAATCTACTGAGATCGAACTTCCAAGGACATAGCTTGACAGGAATATCTCCTTTTGTCCCCTTGAGATTCCTATATAAGGACATATATTTTACTATTTTAATTACCAAAAATAATTGAAGCATAGTTAGAGTTTGATAGATATTTTGGCAAGTTTTTGAAACCAAAAAAACATTTTCTGTCATGCCAAAAATATCAGCAAAGTCACTGTATAGTGGCTGAACAGTTCTCAACTGAAGAAAGCAGTTGTCCACACTAGGTTTACAAAACTAGCGAATTTTCATCCTTTGTCATGTGCTTCATTTATTGAAGGCCTGGGCTCCATACTCTGTTCTTCTCAGCAGTTGTCACTGTTCATGAGAATACTGTGGAGACTGTGTTGTGTCATACTTTGGTTAATTCATTTTTTTGCTGTTGAAGTTCTGCTTTGTTTAAAAATATTTAGATATTTATCGAAGCAAGAACTTGAACTCTGAGATCCCATTTTCCACATGACCACCCCTAAAACTCAGGTTACTGAGTCATTTTTCACTGTCCATGAGAATATTTAAGTATACTAAACCAAATGGAACAGCACCTGTAAGAGAGATTGAGAGAGTCTTTATCCCAGAATATGAAAACTCTATAATATGATAGTTAATTCTTCCGGGAAATGCAGTTCAAAACCCCTCAGACAGAAGGAGGAATTGAACCAATCTTTCTTCTATCTGAGATGACCTATAGAGTAAAGCAGGAGACAGCACTTTCTTTTAATCAGTTCATTAGTTTCCTTTAAAATGCCTGAGACAGAAATCAAATATTTGTCTTCAGTGTGTGCACTCTCCTCCCAACCAAAACCATTTAAAGTTAATTTGGAAGAAATATAGGGTTGGATAAAGATATAGTTTGCCAGACACACTTAAATCCAAGTCTCTCATTTCTGTAAACTTCATTCTGGTGACACAATTAATAAGACCAAATAGTCCTGTAAATACAGCTGAGATATATGGGTAATGCTCACTGATAAAGGAAGTAAGAAAAAAGGAGGAGGAGTGAGACAGGCTGGGAGCCAAGAGACCAAAAAAGGCAGCAAGTTTTACAAAACATTCATTTGACTAATTTGCTTAACAGAATAAAGAAAGGATGGTTTTATTTGGGGAGTTAGCAGTAATGATTGATTAGAAGGGTATTATATTTGTTAGGTAGAGGATGAATAATGTCTGTGAATGGATATAGAAAATATCTCTCTAGAACTGGAAAAATCCATAAGTCATAGACTGCAGAGCACAAAATACCAACACAGTAACATACTGAGAAAGGCTTTAAACAATAACTGAGCAAATCTTGGAAGACTTCCAAAGAAACAGACAACAGAAAAGGAAGTACATGCAGAATAATGGGGCTTAGACAATAGAGATAGTGCAGCAGACATTTGTGAACGCAGTATTAGCTCTTTAATTATAATAATTACCAAAGTTTAAGGTCAAGGCACCTGTACATTGCTGTCTGTGAGAAACCGATTTAAAAATTAGAAGTAGCATTTAATCTCTGTGATACTATTTAAAAAAATTCTCTTAGAAATTTGGATATTGTGAAGATCATCACTTATTATACTTATATACACTTATACTGTACCTAGAAACATTGACTGAGATGGGTGCCATTTTGCTACCCTGAGATCACTGACATCAGGACTGACTGTCTTACCACTTAAAATAAAATACAAAATGTACAACTGCAGGGAGGAAAATTGTGAAAAATGAAGACTCTGACATCCTAATTTATTCTGCTTTCCCATTCATACTGACCATAGAAATAAGAGGCTTCATATTGTTCCTTTTAGTAATTTAGACAAGCCTATTCCTTGTCTTGGAAACAGAATTCTTAGCTACAGATTTGCTGCAAGGGAACATTAATCCGAGAAAAAGTAAAGGTGGATTTTGTCACTTAGATGAAGTGCAGTGCGGCAAAGCAACTCTGTTTGAAAACAACCCTACTCACATCATGGCAGTTGTATTCCTTACTGTTGGAGGCTTCGTGCTGATTTCTGAGCTGGAGTCTGCAACTCTCTGAGTAGCTTGTGCTTCTGCAACACCACATCTAGCCATCAGGTCACACCGGAGTCTGCTAGCAGTGTTGCACTTCTGTATTTTGCTGGCTGTCCACTGTGTTAGAAGTCTGGATTTGAAAAAGACCAGGCAAAGACCAGTGAGTTGCATACACAAAGAGAAAGATTTCTTTTCCCTTTTTCCTCCTCCCACAAGGGTATAAATATTTGCAGGTGACAAAAGCAAGCCACTCCAAATAGGGGTGGATATAGTTAGTGGAGGCTCAAGTGAAAAATTAGTGTTGAGATAAGGGAATTAAGGAATCAACACAAGGGCAAGGAAGAAAGACTAAAACAAAAAGAAGCAGGAAAAATCAGAAGTGATGGAACCAAGGTGTGGAGAGATATTATATAGACAAAAGTTTTATAAAAGCTCAAGGAGATGCATAAAGTCTAGAAGAAGAAAGGAATAAGTGAGTGTGTGAGAGGAAGTAATAGGAGAGGAGAAGGAAGAGAAACCTGGAAATAAAGACTGAAAAAGTGACAATTTGAAAGATAATTGCTGTAAATTTATAGTAACTATTTCTTGGCAGTGCAGTTGGTGACAGAAGAATATTCTCACCTCAGTAAATAATAAAAATTCATTATTTGTAAAAATATTAACACTGATATTTCTAATGAAACACATATGGAAGCTGTAGTTTACATTGTTGCTATAAAAACAACCCCAATTCCAAAATTTTAGTTTGCTGTTCCTTGCCTTTCTCTCTTTTTGCTCCTTTCACCCTCTTTCTCCTCCCATTCTAACAACTCAAATCTGCATCATCTTCAAACAAGTGTGTGCTAGAAGGAACAACTGAAACATAATTTTGGCAATCTAAAAATTTCCAAACATAAAGAAAAAACAAACATATCACAAGTGCACTTGACAAGGAGGAAGGAACTGGTTTTGCAAAGTCATTCAAAAGAACAGAAAAAAACGATTAAAATAAATGCAGTAACATTTTCTGATCTAAAACAAACAAAAAAACCCCAAGCAAATAAACAAACAAACAAACAAAACCACCCAAAAAGGGGAAGAAGAAAACCAAACCAAACCTAAGTGACATCTTAAAATTTTATTTCTGAGCTAGAAAGGAAAGGACACATTAAAACAAAAGCCACCTTTGGATCCCTTTTTGACCCTGAAGCAAATGTCAGTCGTGGCTATCATTGCAGAGGAAGATGTTTTGACTCCAGCTATGGCCTGTGGGTGACAACGAGACCTTTTACATTGCAATTGTAAGTGTTAAAGATAAAAATGTCATGAAAGAAACAGAATGAATTTTTTCTACCATTTTATGTGTTCACCCCCTCTTGTGCTTTCTCTAGTTCAGGGGTCGTTGTTTACATTCACATTTGAGGTTAAATGCACTAGTGGTGATCACTAAAGAAAGAAGCTCACAGATGAACTGAGAAAACGAGGTGCCTGTGGTGAAATTCTGGGTAAAAGCATGAAATTAACTTCCATCCAAGCAAAATAGGGTGAGTAACTCCAAGTCAGTACCACCATCACTCTGATTGAAGTAGTGAAAGAACATGGAAAGAGCCTGTTCTAGGTGAGAACAAGCCTGAAGATGAAGAAAAAGATAAGAGGATGAGAGGATGGAAAGCTTTTAGTGACTCAAAAGCACCTATTAACAATAAAATAAATAAATAAATGTGAAAAAGGACAACCATTCTTCATTTTCTTGATGCTCTGGTCAGATAAAAGAAAGTCTTGCAGTTTTGCTTAAGACTATCTTGTGAGGGGATGTCAGTAATGTGAAGGGTATGTCAGGAAGCCACTAATAGTTCATAGTTACAATATTATAGTGAAAACTGGGACCAGGGCCGATTGTTTTCAGAATGATTAAAAAACTGTAAGTTTGACTACAGCAGAAAACTGAAGGTCCCTAGGATTAGTTATTTTAGAATGCACTCTGGAAACTTCAGGTTTGAGGATTCTGTGAGTTAATATAGAAGCATAATTAGAGGCCACAGCAGATTTTAAAAATCTTTCAGTTTAGAAACAAGTAAAATTATGAGAGGAAGAACAGAAGATGAAATAAATTTCCAACAAAAGTTTATTCTGGGAATTATAAAAAAGAGTTGATGATAAAAGCAACTTCACAATGTCCCAGTTTAGCATTGGGAAAGCTTTACTGAAAACTAGATAAATAGGTGTTGCACAATTATCTATTTTGGTAAAATGGATTACATTCTCTTCATAGGTTCTTTATAGCACAACATTTTGGATTTGGGAAATGTTTGGGTTTTTTTCACTCTTTCCTACATGTTATTTTGCTCTTTGGGGTAAGAGTTGAATTTGCAAGAAACTTAGGAGGCAGAATTTACTTATTTTTCTAGAGTGTTCTGAGATTCCAAAGAGAGAAGCACTAAAAGCCATAAGGTCTTGTTACTCTTTCTCACTAACATCAATGTAAGCAATGGGATCTGAATGTAGGAAGTAGGGGGTGAGTTCTATGTAATGATCTTATATTGTAGAGGAGAATATCTGTACTCCCTGGTGCATTGTTTAGCCAAGGCAAAGTAGAGAGCATCGTTTCTTCTTCTGTTGTGGAATTACAAGGATTTGGCCAAGCAGTTACAGGAGAGAATGGCTGGCAATGTTTTTATTGACAGAACTTGTCAACAGCTAAAGATGAAAAAGGACACTAAATAGGAATGATGAGACCTTTTGGTTGTTTGGGTTTTTTTTTCCTTTTACAATTGACAAATAACTTCACCAGACAGAACTACAGCAAAGTGAATTGTAATAAACACAGTGTTTGTGGTAAATTATCTTTGTTAGTGAGGAAAAATCAATATATTGATTTATTCTTTTTATGTGCAGAATCCAGTTAAAGGATGCCTCATAAAATCATCCTTTTAATCCTCTCATAACTTGCAATATAAAAGTGAATTACAAAAAGTCCACTTCAGATCATAGTGCTGCATTCTGTTTGCTTCTGTAGATAAACTTGGAATGACAGAAATGACAAAATCATGTACTTAACGATTTCGATGGATACTTAAGAGTAGCTCCCCTTCCAGTTGGGTTAAAAAGAAAAGGTATGTCTGACCCAGATAGCTTCTGCAAGTAAATTTAGCCACTGACTTCCCACTGTAAATCCCACAGCAACTCCCATGGACTTTCTGCATTAACTCACCTGAGTAGGCTAACTAATGGCAAACAACTCTGCAGACCTGAACAAGGCACACTTCTGCAGGGCAAGCAAAGAGGTTAGATATTTTTGGAATCTTGAATTAAACTTTATGTAAGTGATGCCTGAAGGCTGCGTGAGTTGAGTGCTGTTTTCATTTTGATTGTGCTTCCTGAAGATACTGGGGATTTTTGTTTGGTTGGTTTTTGGTTTTTTTTGTATCTCCAAGTCCAGCGTTGTTTCCGAAGTAACACATGCTGACACATTCCCCGGCATTCTTCTGGAAGTTGTAGGCTATAATTTTGCAGCTTTAGGAATGACAAATTTGACACCTGGGAAAAAGTAGAGAGAGATGAACACAGCCACCTCTGTCTCTATTGTTGACAGCAATAGAAACATGCTTTTATGAAGGAAGTGAACAGATACATGGGACTAGTTTGACCGTGTTAGCGTGAGTGCACTTGAATTAGAGTGAGTTACATAAGGCAGCATAAAGGGGGGAAAAAAAACCCAAACAATCCAGAGTATTTTAAAAGCACATTCATGTTACTTATACTGCTGTACTGCTGAAAGCAATCCAAACACTTTTGTAATAGTATCTATGCAACACTTAAAGGCACGAGAATGCCCTTTCCAGGGCTTTCAGCATAGAGCAACCACGCACAACATGTGAGACTTTTTCCTGGATTGGAGAATGAAACCAAAGTAAGGAAATGTTAGCTTGGTTTTAAATGGCTCTATTTCCACCAACCAGATTTATTTTGCCAATTAGAATCATGGTGAGAATCACTATGAGATGATGCTGAAGAGAGTATTCAGTGGAAAACGCTTCACCTATTTGTTACAATTCTCCCAGTAGGTGTTCAGTTGTAAAACAGTAATTCAACATATGGAGTAACCTAGAATCTCTTCCAAATACTTATTCACCTATGCCGTTGTCTTAAGTGAAGATACAGGTGGCTGGACCAAACTTGATTTTTGTAATGTCATTAGTCATGGAAATAAATGGGACTCTTCACCGTTCATTTTCCTTTAAAGATAGGAGTAAATAAAATTCAGATGAATTAATATTGCAGGCATATAATTTCCTGTAATTTTCTAGGAAAAAAAATCACATTAAAATTTTCAGGCTTTTGGGTAATGTGATCTTTAAAATAATTTTTAATTAAAAAAAATAACATAAACATAGCTTGTTTCATGTGATTTAAGTATAGCTCCATACTTCATATTTTTGCAAAATACTCAAGATTTACAGTCTGGCTCAAGCCGCTTTTCAAGCATTTGTTTGATTATCTGTGGTCTGTGTTTGGACATAATTGTCTGCAGTTTTAGCTCAGGTACAAAAAGGCGCTCATCGGCACGAATGCAGGACAAAGTTTTGTGAAGTAAAAGGAAAAGCATCTGTGCCTTAAGATGTGTATTTCTCTGCCTTTCAGAAATTCTTTCCACAATTCTCATCTGCTTTACATACAATATTTTGTATATTTGGTTTTGCTTTTTTGATAAATCCTGTTCAATGACTGATAGCAATTGCAGATCTGCAGCAGACAGGTCCTAGATACAACTGGCTTTTACACTAATGGCTGCGTAAATTTATCCCTGTTTTCCCTTTGCCTTGTCCTGGGTCATATTTTGGCATTACTATGTCTCATCTTTTTGACACATGATATAGTTCCATGGTGTATTTGCACTTCGTGAGATTTCCCTTCAGCTGTTTCACAATATATATGCTGTGCATAGTACACTGAAAATTTGTTGTCTCGCCTCTGTCATTTGACCTTGATTTCACTCCTTTCCAAGACAGTGTAACCTCTGTGCTTTGATCTATCCATCCCTTTTCAACATTTCTCTTGAGAATTGATCAATACCTGCTGCCCTCCCTTTATTCAAATGATGGATAGCTTTGGATAATTCTGTAATCTTCACTGTCCCATTCACTATCAGATTCTCCAAGCACTGACCTTCAAGCAGGAATCCTCAGATGGCACTCAGGAACCGTGGCTGTTTCCAAAAAGTTAAAGGAAGTCCTGGTAGGTTCTCTTGTTACTCATTTAGATTTCCTGAGATAGAAAACCCAATAAATAAAAAAGTGAGACATTTTGAATTCTGATCTCTTGTAGAGTTCCACAAATCTTTCCCAATGGAGAAATCTTTGCCATTGGATCCACTTCTGCATTCCTGTAATCTGTACTTAACGTTTTAAGTGTGACCCACTGTCATGGTTTTAAGTCCAACCAAAACAGAGCATCACAAGCCATGCTCCCCACAGTAGGATGGGAAGGATTGAAATAAGGTGAGTTTAATAGAACAATACAAAGAATGAACGAGCAACAAGAATAATGACAATAGTAAACAAGGTGATATGCAAGAGCAAGTCATACGAAATGTGACAACAGAGAGTGTGCCAGAGAACCACCACAACCACTAATGCCACCAGCCCCACCTACTTGACATTTATGATATGGAATACCCTCTTGGCTTGTTCAACTGTGAGTGCCCTCCCAAAAATCTTGTGGAGAGAATTAACCCTATCCTAGCCAAACCCAGGACACTCAGTTCTTTCAAACAAGTTAATTTCATGAGTCCTGAGTGTTTAAGTCAGAGTGTTTAAGGAGACACCTAAGTGTGAAAACAAGGTATTTGCTGCTTCAGGAATGTAAGTCTTGTCTTGAAGCTGCTTTCTGATCTCCCAAAGTGACTCAGACAGGGTTAGAGAGGAAAGAAATCTTCAGAGGAATTTTTCATAATCCCTTATAAAGCTTCATGAATCCCTGTTTTACTCTGAAGAAGCAATAAAAAGTAGATCTGTCCCCTGACATGTAGTTAAGCAGAGCCATGTCATTCATATTAAAATGATGGATAGAATATACCTACTTGTGCTTAAAGTTAGGGCAAACAGACAGTGCCATTTTGAACTAAAGGAAGGATAAATAATGAACAATTCTTATTTTGTGATGGAGTGTGCACTAACCAGGTGACGTTAAATCCGAATGGAACAGCATCCAGCTTCCAGCAGAGAGGCTGCTGGAAATTGCAGAGGTGCTGGTTGGTGACTGGGGAAAACCAACAAACTTGAAAAAAAGGTGAATGAGCACCAACCTTCCACAGTACCTCTGAGATTACTCTCTAAAGTATCATTTTGAAAGATCTTTTAAGATGTGGCCTTTCTTCCAAATCTCTTTAACTTGCATTAATTTCATGAGCTGTATCTTTCTATCGTCTCTCTTTATGCTGAGCATTGTGTATGTATCCAGCTGTGCACATGCTTCGGTGCACCATGGATTGGTCTGCAGAGTCAAGTCATGAAGTATTTATGACTAGATCTTAGTCTCAGATGGATAAAATGCACCAATATCTTATGATGAACACAAACCAGACCGACAGCATGTCATAAATAGGGCTGAATTTCGGCGCAAAATAATTGAGCTGACAAAACACAATAGTACCAGAGTCTGTAAGACTTGCTGAAGTGATCTTGATTTTAAAAGGCCTTTGACAGCTGAACTTCTTAACATTCACATCAGAAAATGGCAAATAAAAACAAAAAGCAAGTTTCTAGTGCAGCATGTGCGCTAATTTTTTGTGCACTGTCTCCTGACACTTTTCTTTCAAGGCTTACTTTTTAAAAGTAACAGTTTCATTTGCTCTCTGGTAGCACTTGACAAGGTTTCTTGTATAAATATAGATATTTACGTACGTGGATACTTTTACATATGTGCTTCCCCATGTATTTTAGCAATTTTCAAGCTGAAGGAAATATTTTGTTGAGTAAGATGAAATCATTGATATTTCAGCTTTTAATACTGTTAAATGCAATTGAACTTCATTTCAGTTGTCTTGAAAAATAGCCACTCATACAATTTCATTTCTAAACAGTTTTGACTAAGAAAATGTGTTTTACCTTCAGGTAAAATTCTGTGAAATCAAGATGAAATGCCTGTCTCGTGTTGGGGAAAAAACGCAACAAAATACATCCCAAAGCATCTCCTGATTCTGTTTTTAAGTAAATAAAAAAATAGATTTCCAGTCCTAGTGAACTGCACAGCCATCGACTGCCTCATATGTGTTATCTGGGAGCTTTGGATACTGTCAGCAGCACTGTCATTAAGAAGGTAGGGTTATTTAATTAACTTTTCTTACTTCTGTCATGTGTTAATATGATTTTTTCCCCTCTTCTCAAATACTGTGTTATTTGGAACTACCTATTCTGAAATAATACAAAATATCATGTTATTTTACACTATCTGTTAATGAGACCTTCAACCAAAACCTGAATATTTTGAATGTTACTGAATATAGGCACAAACCCAAGCACAAATACGGACTGGGTGGTGAATGGCTGGAGAGCAGCCCTGAGGAAAAGGACCTTGGGGTCTGGGTTGATGAAAAGCTCAACATGAGCCT
>WBNM01003800.1:71383-164135 GCA_013399055.1 Ramphastos sulfuratus
ACCCCAGACTTAGTGGCGCCAGGTCCTTTGTCCCTTTTCCCGCGGTTGCTCTCCCCAAAACAGAAGGAGAGAGAGCAGAAAAACATGTCTGCATAAGCCAGTACATTTACAAGCCTAATTTGGCCTGTCCAGGCCTACCACGACAAGGATGTAAACTGTGAAGCCTAAAGTCTTCACCCCTGTATCTGGCTTAAAATATGAATACATGTATTGACACATTACTTAGGAAACAGGTGCCCAGAGAGTTTGGGATATTTTTTTCTCTTCTAACTTTGTAGAATGATAAAAATTTTATATGTGCTGGAAAATGATAACCTGTTTTTAAGTGAGGTCTTCATGTCAGCTAAGACTGCATTCGGAGGGATGAAACACCCAGTAAAGACGACAATTTTACCAGCACTAAGGGATTTCCAGGTATACAGTGAATTTAGACATGAAAAAAGTGAGTTTTGGCAGAAATTTTCACTTTGTCCTTTATTCAGTTTATAAACACCACTCAAAATGTCATTGTCTTTTTCTCTCTGTCTGTATGTGATTACTCTCAAGATGGAAAATGGGCGTTTCCACACAGTTTGGAAGCTGTGATCCTTGAAAACCTGTATTGATTCTCTGTCAAGGATGGCTGGAGTAGATTGCACTGGAGTATTAAAAATACTAGACCACAAAACCCCTTTAACCATTACCATAACTAAGGTATCATAGTAATGGTAACATTTTTGGAAACAAAAAACCCAAACAATCTAGAGTATGGAATGTGTCAGCTTTCTTAATATGCAATCATTTTATCACTATAAGAGAATTTAGTTTTTCCTTGCAATCTGCACTTATCAATAGCATTAACACTGTAAAAGTAGAGCGATTATATTTAAATGACAGAGCTAAATATTGTGTCAGAGGTGTGAAGCAAATTGAGCATTATTGCTCATTTCTCAAAGAATAATTTGCTTCATGAGAGCTCCATTCCCAGGTTCTGAAACCCAGCAGGGCCTTTCTGTCAACAAGGTACAACTTCCAAGTAAATTACGTAATGCAGTAACTAGTGTTTCTGTATTTCACATGGTTAGGTACACATTATGTGTGATTTTTCCCTGCTCAGAAAAGTTCTTGGAGTTAGATCCCACACCTCTGCATACTAATGTAAACCACGAAAACCAAGGAAAATAATAGTTAAGCCATTCAGCTATTCACCTACACTCTACTCACTTGGCTACCTCTGTTCTGCTACTTCCCACACACACACCTCTCCATCCTCCACTGGAGCAGTCCACAATTAACCTCATAATAAACCACTATGTTTATAATAATGGAGCAGTGAGCATCAGTTTTCAGTTTGCTTTAAACTTCCCATGGAATGACTGTGTTTTCAGTTATTCACATAAATGAACTTCAGACATTTAATAGAATTTCCACTACTTTTAACCTTTAACAGAATGAATACTGGCTGCATGCATACCTCAGTCTGAAATTTTGGGAAAGTTGCAACCAAACACTGGGTGAATTTGCTGAAGTTAAAGCTCATTGGTGACTGGCTTTAGTAGTTGACACAGGGAACTCTGAAATTGATCAGGAAAATAAACTCTTTAACAAATTTTAACAAATTAGAACCACATGTGCTGTGTACAGTTTTGGCAGACTTTGTAACTCTACCTGAAATGAGAAAGGTCCACTCTGACAGACCAGGACTTTTCATTCAGTTGATGTGAACTTTGCAGGTTTGTTTGGTTTGGTCTGGTTGGGTTTTTTTTTTTTGTTTGTTTGTTTGTTTGTTTTCTGGGAGGGGGTTGGTGTTTTTTGCTTTTCTGTTTTGTTTTTTTTTTTCATCTTTGCAGTACCCACAGGTTCAAGTTATCAGCTGCAAGTCTCCCTGTGAGGTGTTGCAAGACAGGGCAAAAAAAATTTGCATTTCTCTGTTAGAGGACTGACACCAATGAGACAAAACCAAAGGAGGGCTCGTAAGAAGCCCTCCTGTTGTGTTTGTTAGCATTTCCCTGGCACAGGAACACTCTGGCTCTTGCTGTGGTTTTCGAAGGCAAAGTGGAGATCCGAGAAGGTATTTAATAAGGCAGAACATGAAGGCTTTGCAGATACTGATAGGCAATTCCTTCCCCAGGTATGAGAGGCAACAGGGGAAAGAGCATGACTGCTCTTGTTTGGAAAACATTACCGTAAAGGAAGGTACCTTGGATCACAGACTAATTGGAAGCAAGAGCTGACCTTTTGATATTGAACATGAGAGGGTCAGTGATGAGTGGATAGGCCACAGAGAACTTTGAAAAGTCAAGACAAGTCATTCGTGTCCAATTCACCTGGAAAGGCTACAGAGAGCCAGATCTAAGTAGGGCAAGGGAAGCAGATTTGTGGCAAGATCTTGAGAAGGCCAAAACTGGAGGTGAGAGGAGTTGGAAGAAGGGGGCAAGTGGATGGACAATCTGAGATCAGCAATAAGAATGAAAGAAGGAAGGAGGATGGGATGTTTGAAGCAACCTTTGTATGAGTGAAAGCTTGACAGAAATGGCAGCATTTGCAGAATTATTATAATATATTCCAAAGACATGCCAATTCAGGAGTTCACAATGCAGCTGTTGTTTCTGAGGGAATGAGAAATTATTTTACCAATTTATGCAAAAGACTATTAAAAAGGTGGCAGACGAAGAAAAAGCATCTACATAAAAAGGAAAGTTAATTGCTCCATAAAATGACTCACTGAGTAGTTAAAAAATCTTCTCATGCATAAATATCAAAGTTTTACTATTTGGGGTTTTTTTTGTTTGTTCCTTTATATTGAGAATAATTCTTACAGGCCAGTATCTCCACAAACAGTAGTAGCTGCATCATTGAATATTATAAAACAAATCAGATATCTCTTAGTTATAGCTTTTTAGAATTAGGTTATAGGAAGTGAAAAAAGGGATTACTGGATTTACCCATGCATGTTTGTCCAAAGGCCCATTCATTATGTGCCTAACCTTCAATCTATCTTGAGATGATCAGGGGCTTAACTTCAGCTGAGAAGCTGAGCATGGATCTCCTGTCATAAAAAAACCAAACAGATGAACAAAAAACAAAAAAAACCCCAAAAACCCAAAACAAACCACCAAACACCCACAAAAAAAAACCAACAAAAAACCCACCACTAACTTTTTAACTTTTTTTTTTTTTTATTTTCCCCCGAAGTTATTGCCCTTTAGACTGAAGTAAGTGTTACGGGCACTGGACTTCTGGTGAGCTTAAATGGTATGCCAATAAGTGGCCACTGTAGTCATCCGCTAGTTCCACATGAAGTTTTCTGTCAGTTGACTCTCTTTCTCATATGACCACATACAAAGACAATTCTGAAAATGCGTGGCTGTGGCTGGCAGTGAATATGTATGATCCCTGATGTAGAACAGTGTGCTTGTTCTGATGATGTCCAAATGTCCAGTGAAACATGAGCTCCATTCTGATGGATGATATGCAGATGTGGAACTGAAACAATGCTGGGTTTGTGGCAACTAATTGTTCGTTTTAGCATGGAGGCTGATTTCAAAGCGTGCTCTGCAAATAATCCATCATTGAAAGAATTTGCAGGGGTGCCTTTTATGCTTGTAGGTGGCTTGTAACAAATCACAGGCCTGTTCCTTTATTTCAAAGCAGCAACCAGATGTAGATAGGCAGGTGTCTATGAAGCCTATCTCATCAACTCCAAAGAGGAGAACAGTTTTCCTGCAGGGAATGGAGGAGTTAGCTGACAGCCTTGGGAGAAACAAAGAGTGAGAACTTAGATACACTGAGGCTTTCATATGTGTGCTACATACATGCAAGCATATTTGTTTTCCAACTTCTAGTTTGAAATTTGAGTAGGAAGTTTCTCTAGAGAGAGGAACACAAAAGCTTTGTAAATAGCATGAGGTCACGTACATTTTTTTTTTCATTTTATTTTTAATTATATTTTTGTTTATATTGTTTATGGCTGATTGTGTTTGTGTTGGATATGCTTCATATGGAGGTTTGCTTGTGGGCTGGTACAAGAGACAATGGTTTTATTTTGATGGATGATTTACATACGTTGTGCCATAGGACCTCATACTTGCGGGGAACTTTATTCTAGGTACGTTTAAGACAAGCTGACACTGTGTCAGGAGTATTTGGTCAGCATTGCCTTCAAGGTGTTGCCCACAAAAAAAACCAAAAAAAAGATAAATTCTCTTCTGAAATGAAGTAGTGGGTTTATGTGTTACAAGCATAAGGACACTTAAAAATCAAGGAACAAATTACGTTCTTCAACAGACAGAAGTGTCTGGACCAGTGCAGCTTGCTTTGTTCTCACTCCAGTGATCCTCTTCACTCCTCTGTAGCAAATCAGGATGAGTGGCTGCTCAACCTAGCTGATTTTTTTTTTTTTCTTTTTGGCTTTTGTATCTCTTTGTCCCTCACACCTGGTTTCACAGACACACTGTGCTGACTTCCCCCTATTCTCTTTGCTTCTCAAAATAACTTGTCTGTCTGATTCTGCTCTGCTTCGCTAGCATCTCAAATGGTTATTCCCATGCAGTGCCACAGGACTATCTCAGCCCTTCTTCAAGACTACTTTATACTTCCTTAAAAAAAACAAACCAAAAACCAAAACAGAACAAAACCCAAAAAAACCATCAACACTGAAGGAACCTCCCAGGCTGTGTGTGCTGCACTGTGTTGCCTTTGCAGCAAAGACTAAGTTGCTTGAAGTGCCCCATGATAATCAGGGCACGTGATTGTGAGGCTACTCTAAGCTGTCTGTAGAAGACCTCATCAATTTACTCTTCCTGATCAGTAAACACACACTACAATGTCACCCATCTTTGCCTGTCCCTTAATTCTTACCCATACACTTTCAAAACCTTCTCTTCTCCTGTTAGGCACAGCTCAGTACATTCCAGTTGCTCTCTCACATGAAGAGCAATTCCACCACCTCGCCTTGCTGGCCTGTCTTTAAAGGTATGTAGCAGTCCATGACAGCACTCCAGTCATGCATGCCATACCCCATGTCTCTGTAACTGCAATGAGATCATGGCCCTGGGACCTCACCCTTACCTCTAGTTTTTCCTGTTTGCTCCCTGTTTACATGTTGGTGCACAGGCATTTTGGAGCAGTAAAGTAAGAATGTTTCCCTGGACAGATGCAAAAGGATCCACCATAGTTTACATCTCTTTAAGGCAGCTGGCCTTCTGGCTCTCCTCCTGGAAGGCAGCTAAAGCAACATTTGCAGATGCTCTTGTTGGGTTGTCCTAGTTTCTGTATTTAATTAAATGTATGTTTAATCATACATAAATTTAATTATGTCTTGATGTAGTTTTTCTCACACCAATTTATCAAGCAAGCAAAAACTTCTAAAAGTAACTACAAAGAACTGACCTTCATAAATTATGTGAGTGGCATCGTTTTTGTCACATCTTATCACATCAATCAGTTTGGATAAGCACAAGTTCAGGAATAGTTTCAGTAGCCCTTCACACATTCTTAATTTTAGTTGTTAATTCAAGCAAGTTGAAGCTACCAGTCTATCCAAATTCTGAGACATGTATTTTGCAATGATTGTCTGCCCACTGCCCTGTTATATTTTGATATTGTTTGGTTTTCACAATGCTAAAAAGATAACTTTCTGGTCACAATTTTTTTACAGTAGAATACACTTTTCATGTCACATTCTAAGAAACACTCCCCTTCAAGAACTCCCCACTGTCAAAGGCTTACAAAGAATTAAAAGATGAGTTAGCTGGATTTAATCTATGATGGTAGAGCAATTTAGCACAAAATCCCTTTTTCCTTAGCAACTTATTAATTATAATTATGAAATAAAATGTCCCCGAAGGTGTCTACATGCCAGTTTGCAGGGAGAACACACTCTGCAATATAAAAAGAAGGGATCTCTTATTAAAGAACTGAGGCTGGGAACATCTGAATGCTCTTTAATGTTATTTACTCACTGTTGGCTTGAAGCCAGCCAGAGAAACTCTTCAAATACAGCAGTGAAGAACTGGGGCCTGAGAGATGTTGTAATAACAAATTACCCCTCTCTTTTCTCCTCACTTATCTCCATGTGCAAAATGGGAATAACCTGTTTGTCAGCTCACACTTGTGAGACATAATTCATTAATGCCTGCAAAATGGTTTGAGAACATCGAATGGAAGTATCTGTTCAAGTGTTGGGTATTATTAGCTCTGAAATGAAAGCTATTTCATATTGCTGCATCAGGATCTACTTAAAATCTCTTGTTCTATACAAATAACGAGTGGTACATGAGTGACGTTTCTTTTGGCTTAATAGAATAGTCTATCCAGAGTGCTGAAGGAAGTTTGTGGTGGCGAAATGACATTAGGGAGTGCTGCTAACACACTGAGCAAAGTCACCCATTCCAGAACTGTTTTGATTTGGGTAGTCAGAGATCCAGGAAAGAATGAAGGTAAATGAGAAAACAGAGAAAGGCAAGAAGATTGGGGCAGCAGGTGGGACAATGGGGTGAAACAAAGCTGGAAGACAGGTAGAACAGGGCAGATAACCACAAGAGAGACACACACAGAGAGAGAGAGAGAGAGAGTGAAAATAGAAGGGTGGATGGATGTATTTATTGCAGAAAACCACAACTTAGAAAAACAAGGCTGTAATGCCATCTTGGGGTTTCTGCTGACATCTCAATCCAGCAGAGCTCCGCTCATTTGGTTTGTGAATGCCAACAGAAACCCCTTGATGTCATTGAGGCTCACAGTTGCTTCTCATTGATTCTGTATTATTTCAACAGTGGAAAAATAACACCTTTATTTTCACAGCCAAAGTATCTCACACTGTGATAGAAATGTACATGGGCTTATTGAATATCATCTCTGTTCATTTCTATCAAACTTCTGCGTTATCACTATGGATTAGAAAGATATATGTTCTTTTATGGTTACCACATGAAAGACTCAAATATACCACAGTCCAAGTTGTTATTAGCTCAAGGGATAGAAGCTATTCTGTCCAACCGTCTTCTGCTGTTTATTATTTTAAACTCCTATCATAATTACAGATATTACCCCAAATAAGCCTTGTATTGATCCTTCTGATAAGTTGTGTACAGTTTTCTCATATTTCACAGGGAGGCTTATCAAACTGGAATAAAACCTGTTTTGTGAAGTAAGAATATGCACCCTGTAGTCATGAGTATGAACAAAATATACTGAAACTCTGAGCCCTGTAGCATGTGGAAAGTGTTTAAATTTTGCAGAAAGAGATTCAGTGACCAAGTGGTATTTTGCCTCTTGGTCTGCAAAGAGTTTAGGTAGATAGATGTACTGGATGTGTCCGAGATGGAGTTAATTTTCTAAATGGCAACCCTCATAGTTGTTGTGCCTTATAGCTAGAAAGGTGTTGATAGCACACCAGTGTTTTGGCTACTGCTGGGCAGAGCTGACACAGCATCCAGGCTGCCTCTCTAATGTTTTTTCTCATCACCCAGCAGGCTGGGAGTGGGAAAGATTTTGGGAGGCGACACAGCTAGGACCCCAGCTAGGACAGCTGACCCAAACTGACCAAAAGGATACACCATACCACAGGACACCTTCTCAGCAATGAAAGCTAAGAGAAAGGAGTTCCAATAATTAATCGTGCGAAAGTCAGTTTCACTGCCTGTGATGACAGTGGATAAAACTAACAAGTTAGAGAAAATTAAAATGTTACTCTGTACAGAATTATCCTAAAATAGACATTCTTATAATTGAGAAGCATTCAGATAATCACAACTTTTCAGTAGGATTTTTTTCTTTAAAAACAACAAAATTCTAAAGAAAAGCTTTATAAGAGAAGTTTGTGTTATGATAACTGAGCTGACATTTCTTTGTGCCTTACAAAAATAATTTTCTGACTGAGATGAGTTCATATACACCTAAACCTTCAATCATCTGTTTATCTGGTCTGGGTCAAAATCTCTAAGCGGTGAGAATTCCACAATGTTCTTATCTAGGTTGCTCATGTGCTTCTCTGTCCTAGCAGTTAGGAACCCTTTTGCCAGTTTCTCAGCTAAATGTTCATGGCTTGAGAATGAAATGGTTATTTCTTGTCCTGCTTGTGATGGACATAAAAGAAACTGACCATTAGCCTATCTATAATATCTCTCTGCATAATTGAAGATGTCATCATACTCTTATCTCTTCACTAAACTTAGTCTCAATCTTTGCCCATTAGTCATGTTTTCTAAATTAACATTTTGTTGCTCTTTGATAGATTTTCCTCTCCATTGTTAATAAAACTTTTGAACAGTGATGCCAGCATCCAGCCATCAGTTCTCCTGTTGATACCTTGTATGTACTGCATAGATGACCTCTGTTGTTCTGCTCAGATCCTGCTCCTAAGACATACCCACATTCTGCCTTTGGCTTTCTCCACCACGCAGCACGGGGCCGCAGTGCTGCCATCTGTCCATGTGTTCTTTACTTCGTGTTTGTATATTCGATACTTGTTATCTAGGTACAGAAATTAGTTTCGATACTACAACATCAAAACTTGCACTGAGTGAGAACATCAAATAATGCAGGCACTATGTGTTCAGGCTAAGGGTATGTACATTGCGTGCTGTGAATTGCCTGAAATCCTATTAGTGTAGTAGAGGGCTCTTTTAAGTAATCTTAAATAAATTTATATGCATTACCTCACATTTTGGGGATAAAACCCGACTTGATTTATTTTTTAAATTTTCTTCATTTTCTTGTTCTTTTTTCTAAGCAATAAGCACTTTATTCTAACAGTCCTTAATTATTAAAACTTTATTGAAAACATCAAGAGTTACATGAAGATACACTTGACCTGGAGTGAAGTATCAGGAGTTTTTAAACATTTAACTTATAGTGTATATTAGTATGAAACTAAGTTGAGCAGAACCCATTAATGTCACAGTGGTCGGTTACCAATGGAAATAAATAATTCATGATGAAGGGAATTAGTCTAATTAGCAGGCAGTTTGAGTCCTTTGATAAAACCCAGCTCTAATTCCGTGAAGGGCAGGAAGTGCTGTCATCAGTCAGCCCTGAAAAGATTAGCATCTATTATGAATGAGGTTAGACACCCTAGTGAAGTCATGTGTGTCCTGGAGACAAACTTAATATGTTCCAGAATGGGACACAGTTTGTCTCACCAACACATCATGATTCCTACTGGGCTATTGTATGTAATAACAAGCAAAGATTGGTGCTCCTTCCTATCATTCTCCCCCTGTCCATCATTCTGACAACTGTGCAAATACATTTTCCATGCAAAGCAGGGAATGTGCCCTGAATACTTGTAAAATTGCATGAGACGTCAAAGAAAATGTGTTACCTTTTCTCAGCAACCTAAAACCAAACAAACCAAAATAGCAGTGTGGAAAGAGGGTTTAATCACACATCTGGTAAATAAATGGAGTGGAGAGGGACGTGCACCAGTTTTGAAGTACACTGGTTCCATTTGAAAACATTATTGCCGTCTGTCATAAGATGTGTCAATAAAGTTATAAGCATAACTATGCATGATAGAAAGGTTTTTAAACAGCTGGTGATGCTATAAACTTAAGAGATGCAGAAGTAATACCCTAGGAAATTCCTTAAGTTTTGGAAGTACGGCCTTTACAAAAAAAAGAAAAAAAAAAAAAAAAAAAGGATAAGCTCCTTTGTGCTGTGTATTTTCATTTAGAAATGTTAACTGGTTCATTTGAGGAGACTAGCTGTGAGCTGTGCAAGCTTCACAGTTTTGTACTACATGCTGACGCAACATCAGCTGTGTTTCCATTTTTGCTTATGAGCCTTTTGAAATTATATGTTTCCGTTTTGCAATTTGATGCAATAATGAAGAAACTCCACATTTGTACGTTATTGTATTGCCTGTTTTTATTGTAGGAAATTAATTGCTCCTTTTATTTATGTTATTAAGGGGGGGAAGCAATTTCACAGTATTTTATCATTTGCTGTAATAATTATCATACTAGTAATACAACGGAAGCCTTAGAAACAGAGTATATTATGTTCAAATGTCTGAGTGGCACTTCATATGCTGACACTTGTGGCTGGGGATTGTTGGTCTTCACAGTATGTTGAAGACAGTAACAATAAGTTACTAATAATATTTCTGATGGTCTTCGGATGATTTATAATCTAGAAATTAATAAGAAAAGAGTAAGTGTAGTCAACACAAGAAATCATTTTCATAGAAACGGAACAATATAGCAACTCAGCTGCCCAAATACTAAATGACAGTGGAACACTGATATTGCAGAAAATGCCAGAATCGAGTCCCACACTAACTTCAAGTAGATTCCTAGAAGAGATTAAAATATAGTGACCTTCTCTGGAGGATTTATTGTGCTGAATTCCCAGAACATGCATGGTAGTCGACCTTGATTTGTTTATTTTTGTCTTGAATTCACCAGCTAGCAAAAGTCAGGATAAAATTCAGCTAGCAAAAGTCAGGATAAAATTCAGCTGTACGAACATTTTAGGAATTTGAGTCTATTATCTCTGTGTGCCTCTTAAAAGTGACCTACAATGTGGGTGTGCTTTGATGTAGTAAATGATTTCGCTCAGCTCATTAAAACGGACTTATTTATATATATGGCTGAACCATAACCACTATTTTTATCACTGTGTAGTTGGGGGCATGGTGCTTGGAAGCAGAAAAGTTATGTTCTGGAAAAGCTGCAGCATTAGGTACCATGTGTACCCTGAAGTCACGTAAGACAATTAGAGAAAACAGGGTAAAGATTATAACAAAAATATAATTTTGTCAAGTCTCTTGAGATCCTTAATCAACCACTTAGCTTTGGCTATTTTCACAATGTACAGGAGCTTTTTATATAATTCACTGATATATGTTAAGTCCTCCAAGGAGTTCATCGACAACTGGTACACATTTTTCATATTAGAAATGGTGCTAAGCGTAAATGTAAGAATTGATCAAAACATAATTTGTACCTTGTATCCCAATTACATCTGTCCCAGATCATACTTTGGTAGTATCTTCCAGAGAGAGTGATAGTGTAATGAATTCCTTTTTCCTAAAGCTCTCCTTCTGTCCTCTCCTGTCTTGTCTAAGGAAAGCTGGAGTGATTCAGCATTGATACCCTACCTTTTTTGTCTGCGAAGTGCAATATACTCTTCACCAGCTGTTGTGTTTTCCAGATTATTGCCTTCATAATTCGTAAGGTGAAGCACAAGAACCAGGTAAGAGTTAGTGGCCAAAGGCTGATTACATCCATCTTTGCTCCGTACCATGAGTGAGGTTTCCCCCTGCATAGACTGATGTTCGTGGGCCTGAGTCATAGACTCACAGAACGATTTGGATTGGAAAGGACCTTTAAACATTATCTAGTCCAACTCCCTTGCAATGAACAGGCACATTTCCAACTAGATCAGATCATCACAGACAAATCCAGCCCTTTCAGCCATTGTCAGCTAGTTATAGAACTGAGCTGTATTCCCACTGAACAAAGATACTCCCAAGTGTGACCAGAGTATAAATTCTTAATTTGCTGATTTTCCTTGAACAATGTGTTTAAGCAGTACCCTATTCTTATTTCCTATTTATTCTGCTTGCAGTACTAGACAAGTGACCTGGGAAATAGCTAACTGCACAGAATTTCTGCCTGTTCTGTCTCTTACAGTATTGCTTCTTTTCTGTGACAAAACCCAAGTTCTCAGCTGGGACAGATGGAGTCACTGCTTCAGTAAGGAAAACTGGGGAGGTCACAGTAATTCGCTGTGCTGTATTGATAAAGAGGGCACACATCTCAGGTGGTCATGCTGCTATGGAGCTGCTCTTTCACATTGTATTGAAAAGGTAATTTCTGCAGGACTTTGATATTTTAAAAACCAACAAGAAGATTCTTTCCCTGAGTCACTCTCTATCTTGGCAGCTGTCTCACCTGTCCCCTCTCTGAGGCATGTTTGTGGGATATCATCCGTTAATCAACTCCTCTCCTTCCTGCTATTTTGTAACCAGTGTTTATGTATGTCATCCCATGTCTCTATTGTCCTTAATCCTCGCTTGCACCCTCCCACAACACCAATACAGTGAGATATTGCAGCAAAGGACACGTCATCCACATTCACAGCTAAATCTATAACACACTGAACTGTTCCCGAGGCTTACAAAAGTGGATACTAACAGTCCAATCTTACTACTAATCACACTTTCAAACTGCTCTTGCCCTGTGTTCTATTCAGGGGCTCTTGTCACGCATATCAGTTTGAGCTATCTCTTTCATAGATAAAGGACTATTTGGATCTTCTTGTAAATAGCAACTCAGAGCTAAAACTATTCTGATGAATAGAAGATACTGGTAAAATGTTCATTCTCAGGTATGTCTTTGATTTACAATGCTTATAAAATACCATGCTATCTAAACTAACTGCTGTCTACTGTCCCCATCTCAAATCAGCTTATCTTCTCAAATGCCTGCTAAAGAACATTAGATATTGGCTGCTTCTATTGAACAGAAACGTGGAGCAGAAAAAGGTATGTCCCTCAGTTTCTTAGTTTACCATGAAATTAATCTCTTTTTTTCCTGCTAGTACTGTAAATATACATGCTGCAAGTCTCACTCAAAAAGTTTTCTCTACTTTTAGATGGAGCAGACTGACTAGATAATCATTGTAGGTCCCTTCCAAGTGAAATATTCTATTATGTTTTAGAGCAGTGAACAGTGGCAGAAAATGAAAAAAAAAAAAAACCCAAACCAACCAAAAGCACCACATATAGATTAAAGTAATATCACGATATGCCCTGATTTTAGCATATGTCATAAAAAAATTTCTTCAGAAAATTGTTAACTGCTAAGGGCATTAACAGGAGCATATAAAGATGAGTGGATAGGAGCATGGCAGAAAGGAGAAGGAAGGGATCATGTAGGCTAATATTGCAGGGACATAGAGAAAACAGTAGGATGTGAAGTCAGTAGCATACACTGAAGGAGTTATCATGAATCCCATTAAAAAGAAACTGGAACTCTAGGTAGGCAAAAAGCTGAGTCTTTGAAACACTATTGACAAACAATATTTCTGGCATTAGAGGCAAGTGAACTTCTTGATGCCTTAGTACTGAGAGGTTGAACTTCATACCATACCTTGCCTGTCATCGCTGGGCTTGCAGATAAAAAGTGCAGTTCACAGTCTAAATCTCCGTGTGAACCCAATCCAGAGGGAATATTCTGGGAGCATTTCCTGGTTTTTGAACAGAGTGGAAGCTCTGATTAAATAGAGAGAGAAATGCAGACAGTCTGCTGTTCCCCTTGTGATTCAAGAGAAGGAAACAGATTTGCCGTCAGTTTAACATCCCAAGACACTCCTATGGCAAGTCTGCAGCCCTGATCAATGAGAGATTCTTGTTTATCTAGCAAGGCAAAGCCTGGTATAAATGGCTACAGTAAATAGCTTGCTCTTCTGAAAAGTCTGTAATCTTTTTTTTTTTTTTTTCTGATAATTGTCTCCTTTTTTTTTTCAGCTCCAGCTTTCCCTGTCAATGCCTTAGGCCCTCTTCTCTGCTGCCATTTTTTCAGAGACTCACAGCATCACCACTCAGAACCTTCTGAGCGCTGCCCAAAGAAGCACCAGTGAGAATCCACTGGTGAGATGCTTTTTCAGTTACTATACTCAAATAGAAAGTTCTTGTCTGCATTTTCCATAATGAAATGAAATAAGGAATTTGTGCTTATGTTTATCAGTTGAACCCCTGCAACATTCTGACCCAACTCTGGTTGCTGATCTGTTCAAACCGAGTAGCAATGGTGATCTCCTACAATATCATCTATATGAATCCAAATAGTGTTTCACCAATGCAACAAAGTCTTGAAGATAACAAACCTTCTCTGAGAAGCATACTGTAACTTTTGTTCCATAATTAAACCAGAACTCTCCTGGACAGGTTCACTCAGCTTTGCCTTTCTTTGAGTAATGCACCTTCAGGCCAGTGCCTTTTTTTTTTTTTCTTTTTTTTTGATGCATTACAATGATAGACTGAAGAGTTCATGTAATATATCACTACAGTCAGCTGTTGCTGGACGCCAAGGATTGAGAGACTGAGCCAGCTGTTTTTCTGATATGTTCTGGTAATGCATCACCAGATGATGGAAACTGGTAATGTATTACTTCAAAATGACACCACCCAGAAAAGAAAGAGTCCAGAGGTGCAGCTGCTGTATAATGAGGCATTCAAAGTATGAAACAGGGCTGCAAACCCCTGGAGCAAGAAGTTGGTCATAAATCAACTTTCTGTAATATTACATTAGCAATGCAACTGCACAGATACACAGACACTGATGCTGTGTGTAAGCAGCACCACAGAGGTGCTGCTTTTGTGTAGATTAAAGATAATCTTAACAGCATCTTTTTCTTCACATTTCTTACAACTAGACAGTTCACAATGCAAGCATCCTAGAACAAGGGACAGGGCAAAGTTATATTGTGTCAGCAAATTCAGAGTTGAGTTTCTTCCTCATTTTGGAGTACCAAAAGGGCCACTTGAATACCATTCTATTGTAGTGAGCCGAGCTCATCTGTGGCAGTTCTTTGCAGTAAGGGTGAGCAAGCACTGGAACAGGCTGCCCAGAGAAGTTGTGGAGTCCCCTTCTCTGGAGCTTTCAAAACCCACATGGCCACATTCCTGTGTGGCCTGCCCCAGGTGGTTTTGCTTTGGCAGCAGGGATTGGAGGTCCCTTCCAATGTCATATGGTCCTGCTCTGGCAGGGTGGTTGGACTTGAAGATCTCCAGAGATCCCTGCCAAACCCTAATCCTGTGATGCTACCATTCTGTGATTCTCTGAATGGCAATGATTTTCCCCTTTGCCCTTGATGGCAGTACTGTGTCTCAGATGGCCAGAATGGGCTGTCCCAGAGCACTGTGATTGTGACTGAATTTTCCTACATACTGACTGAAGACAAGGAAGGTTCCTTTGGACATCACATCTCTTCATCTCCTCTCTGTTGGTCTTTCCCGTGCTACACACAGAGTCAAGCTAAACAGTAACTACTGATCCCTGATTATTAACATTTGTTTGGGGTTTTTTTGTTTTGTTTCTTTTTGTTGTTGTTGTTTTGTTTGTTTGTTTGTTTAACAGGTAGCAATTCTGAATATTTGCCTGCAAAACTCTTATCTCCTTCCTAGAGCAGGATTGTGATGTGTAAAAATATTTCCTCTGACTATACTTTTAATCCCAGGCCAAGCATGAGACAACAAGGAAAAAAAAAAGGAAAATTGTATTTCAAAATAATGAGCTACATCTCTACCAGTAACTTACCCAAATACGTCTTGCTTGTTAAATGCAGTACTGTTTATAACTTTGTATGTATGTACCTTATTATATCTTCATCAAAACCAGGAAGATAAAGAAGGTCCTGCCCTCAAACTTTACTCCTTATTTATGGAAGGTTTACACTGAAAACAAAGGCTAAGTATATTTTACTGACAGTGAGTACACTTTTCTGTCTGTGGTCAGGTATTATAAATCATAGGACTACAAAACATTATATATGTTTTTGTGGCATGTGATTCTAAGCCTAAAATATTCTGGCATCATATATACAATGATTCATTCCAGTACAATTCACTGTGCTAGGTCAAAAATATTTGATTAAATTTGAAGAGAGGCTTTGCCTGGTAGACTATACTGGATTGGATAGTGTCATAGCTATCCTTTGATAGCCACAAGGCTAGCACAAATATTGTGCTGTGTGCTGTAACTTACTCTGCAGAACAATGATCATGTGTCCATAGCTGATCTGTTGCAAGTACTGTCATTTATTCTCCTCATCTTTGGAGCTGGGTGTTTTCAGCCCCTTCCTGCCTTTCATCTCAAAGTTGATACTTAACATTTTAGAGAAAGTTCTGTAGAGTCACATCTGTAATTTATTTCCTGCAGTTGATTGTGAGCAAAAAAATCCCAAGTGCAAATGATCTCTAACTGCCTAAAGATTTCTTGATTTAAAAAAAGGAGGAAGGGAGAGAGGAAGGAAGGAAAGGAGAGAGGCAGGAAGGAAGGGAGAGAGGGAGGGAGGAAGGAAGGGAGGAAGGGAGGGAGGGAAGGAGAGAGGGAGGGAGGGAGGGAGAGAGGAAGGAGAAATAGAAGAATTTTCTGTGCTTGCTTCTTTCAACCACCTCATTTCATCCCCAAGATTACATTAATGATTGGCAATCAACCTTGAAGCATCACATGAACGTTTTACTCAGTCTTGACTGCTTACCTTTTATTTTATTTTGAAGGCATATTTGCTTTTCCTTTAAACATTTTGGCTAATGTATATGTAGGGGAAAAGTTCACATATCAGGAGTTATGCTTGCAAGGGACAAGCAGAGAGCGTCGGGTATACCTCCTCTTTGTGACACCATTTTGTCACAGTTAAATAATGATTATTAATATCTCCCTGATATTGGAAGTTGTAGTTCTGAACATGCAGTCAGCTCATTTATGGGCTGACAAGTGTTGCCCTGAGCCAAAAATTGACTGACACTCAACCATTTTTGTAAAATTCACCTTATCTGCTACTATTAGATACTGCAGCGGCACCTTTCTCTTGTTATTTCTGGCACACAACAAGCATCTTATCTCCACTCTGTGTGTGGAAAAATCACAACATTTTTATTTAGCTCTCCCTGTAAACTTAGTTAATGTGGCAAGTTTGTAATCCAAATAGTTTTTTAAGATTATTACAATAATAATTATTGTTCTGATAATAACACATTATTTCAGCTGACAATATATTAGTTCCATAGGGAGATAAACTGCAAGGCCAATGGATTTATCTCAATAGCAAAATGGATTACTATTAACAATTGTGATTTTTCCACCCATGCACAAAGAAATCTCCCATTGAGTTCATTGTCTTTTGACTGAATACTGATGAGATTTTTTTTTCTACATATATGTAACAGGTCTGGATCGTGAACAAGTATGATATCATTATCATTGTTCTGCTATTGTCTAGAAAAGCTCAGAGAGCCAATACTTTTTCTTAGCACAGTAGGATTAAGACTTCTGGCTTTGAAAATGCCTCTTAAAAACAGTTAAATGCAAGACAAACAAGGGATTAAAGCAACCATGATTCTACTGGATTTTACAGGGTAGATTCATAAATGAGAGCAACAAATCTTAACCTAACTACTACTTCCTGTATGTAGCAGCATAGAAGAGCTGGCTCTACATCCATGATCTTCCACCACTAAATCAGAGCCACTGCCATGCTGGTGATACAAACTTTGGGCATTACAATTCCAGTCCTTGATTACCATTCTGGGCTTTATCAAGTAATACCTTTTAGCCCAGATTTATATTCTCATTCTGAAAAGTATCTAAGGACAATTGATCAAGAGAAGGATCTTTCAGAGTGACTATGTAGGAAGGCAAATGTACAAAAGTGTCCTCAAAGAGCTTTAGATCAGACCCTGCATCTTTACTTAACATTAATTTACCAAAATTGTTGCAATTCAAAATCATTAAAAATCCCTACACATTGCATTTAGTTCATCTGGGTCATCTCTCTCCTGAATGTTTATCACAGTGCTGTGCTGGTCTTCTTACTTTGTCTTTACAGCATACCTTTTAAAATAATATATGTCAAGAATATTATAAAATTCCTTGGAAATTTTGATAATTGTCATGGATATTTATTTTCTAAAAGATACATTTAACACCACAAGACTAACATTAATATGCAAATCAGTGGACTATAAAATTCATTTTGGTGCCTCCAGGGCAGTATTTTTATAAATACAGAAACACAATCATGCATACTCCAGAGGACTAAAAATAATTATACAAATTTACAACAAAGCCCAAGGCAATGTCTCCTTTTAACTGTCTGCTTTTAATATAATTTAAATCTTGTTAAAACTTAATTACCAATTCTCTTCTGTAATAATTTAGATGGAAGAGACAAGATCTAAGCTTGCTGTATGAGTGAGAGAACTTCATCAGAGAAAGACACCAAGGCACAGATTCATAAAACGGTACAGCACGCACAGAAACTTGGTAAAGGAAAAAGTCATCACAGGTAATAATGAACAAGATACACATAAATCTACTAACATCCATGCAAAGGGGAACCAAACTGATGTCTTTTATGATGGTAATATAAGTACACCTGTGTATGTAAGGATATTTACATCTATACATACATGCTTATGTATATGTGGTGATTATTCATTCATACTTCAGCTTTAGTCATCGGGGAGGGGAGTGGCAGGACCAATGCTTACATCTTCTGTCCCTGTTCCCCTGAGATGGTAGCCTCTCAGAGCTGTGAAAATGAGTAACTGTAAGTTCAAAGTTGGCCTGGCTATAGGGTTTAGACAACGTGCGAAGCAGGGACATTTTAAGAGAAATTTCTACTGCTTGAATACCTATGGATCCACGCTCATTTTTCAAGGCTGCACTTCTAAACAAGACAATCTGTTCTCTTCCTTTAAGGCTGTTAGAAATGTGTACAATGGCAACTCTACTCTAGCTCTGTATCAGAGGTATGAGGTTAGGGAGAGGGCCTCAGCTTTTTGCCTCAAACAAAGGACCTGGTAAGCAATTTAAAAGAAATGTTGCACTGACAAGACCTGTTTCTTTGGATTGATTTACAGAAGATTCCCTACCCATTGATTGGGGTATTTTCTATGTGCCCATTTAAAGATCCCAGCAATGTCTTGTATGTTTACATAAAAGTAAAGCAAAGAGCACAAATATGTCTTCTCTGCATTGTGGCACTGCTCCCTGCACCACCACCCCAACTACCCTCTTCCCCAAGTTTCACCTTTGCTGCCAAGAAAGATGAGTAACCTGGAAAACGGTGTTACTTCTCTGTTGCCTCCACCAGTGATACACACCCCACCAACATGGGGATTGCTATCTCAGGCCTTTTCTTTTTGTCATGTCTGCCAGCTAATGTTTAGTAACAAGTGTCACTGTCTGCTCTTCAGCTTTGAACTAGAACACATTTCTGTTAGCCTTCACATCCGACTGAAAGAAGCTTTGTATTGATTTAATTCACCCCCTTTAGTATGGCCATACTCACAATGAGGGACGTGCATCCAAACTTCCAGCTATTTCACAATTGCCACTGGGCATAAATTCAAGTGATTTGGCACAACATCTGGTTGGGAATCAATTCCCATTGGTTCTTTCTGTCCAGTGCATACATTCCTTTTGATTGAAATGCCAGGCATTTGTTAGCATCGCTGATGCTGGTGACAGTCCTCCTCAGAGCACTTCTCTCTGCTTTCAGCTTGTGTATTCATTGAGTGTTAATGGAAATAAGAGATGCAAAATATTAGAGAAGGCAGTATGTTACAGATTTCACATACTTGCCTTTACAAATAACCTGTGCATTTGCAAATATACAAATTCATCGTATTTGTGACTGACACTTTGTATGCCTCAAGTTTTCTTAGAATGCTTAAATTTTAAGAAATCCCAATGATGTTTTTATTTAGCTGCACAGATCTTATAGCTTTCATATTGAAATGGTATCCTTCAGAACCAGAAGTATGGCATATATAATAAGCCTCTTTAATTTGTAAAACCTTGGAATTTAAATCAAGTGTTAAATAGGCTGTCATTTGCACCTGTGCAATTGAATTTGAAGTTGAGGGTTTTCCTGAGCTGGACTAGGTTGTAAATATGTTGATTTCATTGGGTTGTAAATACATTTGCTTTTAATCATTATTTGCTATGCAGCACAACCATGTTGGGTGTGAAAATGGAGGTGTGATATTTTCCAGGCTGATGCTAGCCAGGCAAAAGTTATGAAACAGCTGCAAGAATCTGAAGACAGCCTCGCTAAAGCTAGCCCTGCTCTTAATGCAGAAAATGCTGCTCTAAATATTTTAGATACAGTAATGTTTCTTTCTCTCTTGCTCTGTGGTAGAATGATGTTGTTCTTCCTCCAGTTGTAAGTCTGGATTTATACTTATAACTAAGCTTTGTAATCTTGTCAGCTTTTAGGTAAACCTGCAGAATCAAAAACTTTCCTGAACCTACTTGAGCTCTAACCAGTGTGATGCAGCACTGCAATGTCTTGTCTCCAGGGGGAGGACTGTCTCAGAGGACTGAGGCTGGACAACTGTGAAGATATACCTGAAGAATGCAATTGAAAAAAAAGCCATGTGAGCACATTTTTAAAATGTGATGCATTTGAACAGTTGAAGTAAATGAGGTTTTATTGCTAGACATAGGTTTTCTAGTGATATTTCAAGAAAATACCAAAGATCACAGAAATGGCAGGAGCTTATCAAATTCCAAAAATGTTCCCAAGTTAATTGCAAGCCCCTTTGCCATCTTATTTCTGCAAAAGTGACATATTTAAAAATAGCCAAAGAATACAGTTCTTAAATGTCAGTATGTTTTAAGGAAACAAAGGCGCCAAGATGTATGTCAAACCCCCAAATTCCACACAGGGGTGCTGCAGAAAATCTTTCTCCAAAGAAGCTTCAGAAATTTCAGTCTAATGCATACTATTAATGCAGCTCTCCAACAGCTCTTGAAAGGGATGTCATTATCAGGCTTGTTTGGACAGGACTACTTCAGACAACCATAGGCTGAAAACTCAGTGTTCAATCTTGCTTGCTCTAATGTACTTTAGATAGGCAGTCATAAGAGGAGTCAGCACCTACCCAACAGTGTATCCTGTTCTTGCTGTGACTTGGAGGCCTGCAATTCCCAGTTAATGCCCATGTCTGAAAAGAGGGAAAAGGCTCCTGTTTGCATTGCTTGAGGCTTGGGAAATACTAAGTTTTATCATTCTGCTAAACAGCTGGTGACAGCAATGCTGAAACGACAAAACGGTAGACAGCAGGAGGTTTACAGCATGCCTATTTTCATTGCCTCATCTCCTTGGTGCTGGAATCCTCTGTAGCAGATCCTGTCCATTTGTCACTAAGAAATAAGATATAGTGACCAAGAGAAAGTTGCTTCAAGTGAAGGATTAATTTCATACCATGTAAGAAAGATAGCTATTGATACTGCATGAGGGGAACACTTTATCATGCTGATTAATTTCATGTACCTGATAGTGTCACACACCAAATTTTCAGTTTCAGTATTGCATCCTTTGCAACTCTTGCAAGCTCTGAGGCCAAGTTAAGTGCCAGCATATTTTAAAGTTGAAGCCTTGCTTCATGGGATAGTATGAGAATATTTAAATCTTACCTACTCTGTGTGAGGTCCCAATAATCAGATGTTCTGTAGTACCTCTGATGAGATGCAGAATAGAGATTAAGGTTCCAAAGACTTGGAGTTGTAGATCCGTAGCTGTTAAATGTGTAAAGAGATTTTTTTCATTGATGCTAAATGGATCCTTAACATTAACTTTCCTAGAAGATCAAGTATTTCCTTTGTGCCCTGTGTCACTGAAAGTGCAAACATTTTCGGAAGCTTTCAAAGAAGGGAAAATATTGTAGGTTTCTTTTCTAATTGCCAGGAGCAGTGTAACTGTACAACCCCTGATGATGGGACAGGCCAAAACCAAGACTACATGACACACTGGATGCCTTCAGG
Organism: Ramphastos sulfuratus; assembly: GCA_013399055.1. NCBI lineage: Eukaryota > Metazoa > Chordata > Aves > Piciformes > Ramphastidae > Ramphastos > Ramphastos sulfuratus. Next base: position 92,869 of record WBNM01003800.1, read on the forward strand.
TGAGTGAAGCGACAGTTATTGTCAGTGGTGAGGGGACAGTCCCCAGTAGCAATACTGTAATCACAATATAGCAGACTTAGAGCATCAAGTCTATGTTCCAGACTTTGTTCTCTGCTTTTTTTTACCTCCGGTTTTCTCCAGCACTGCCTAGCCCACATAAGACAAATCCAGTCGTTGCTTACAATGAAGTTAAAAATTGACCCACTAGAGTTCATCTTTCATTTAGATTAAATATTTAAAAGTTACATTTCTGCAAAGTAATGAATCTCAAATATTTAGTTATTTTGGCTTTTAACTGATCTATTTCAGAAAAACATCGGTCCTGGTGGAAAAAAAAAAATTACTGTACATTTCAAGAAGAGTTTTGTTAGTAGATCAGTCGTTAGTCCTACTAAATATTGTTTGTCTCCAGAGATCAATTGTTTCCCATATTCTGGAACAGCTTGAATACCCCCAGGATCACAGACATTTAAAACAGCATTTGCAAAACACATTATTGAGATATACAATATTTGCATAGCTTGGGTGTAGAACGAAAGCTCTGTGCTATTTTTCTTTATGAGGCTGTTGATAGCAAATTGCTAGATTACTGAGATAATTTATTGAAATCAGAAAATGAACCTGCATAAAAAGGTCACGCCTAATACTAAAGATACTCAGAACTGTGGGCTTAAAAACTCCCAGCATTATCCATTTGAAAATAGCAATGGGAGCCATGGGAAAATAGTCTCCTGCAGTCAGTCTGAACATCCTGATGCTGGTGGGAGTTGTTCATGCAAAGTAAAGGCCAGAACTGAGTGTTATGTGCTATATGTTGACAGTCTTAGCAAAGTAAAACTGCAATATTCCCCCAGGGCTGCCCTTTAGAATTCGTAATTACTTTTTCCTTTTAAATAATTGTAACCCAAGAAATTAATAATGTGAACTATATTTTGTTTTCTACATATGTGAGCTCATTTATTTATTTTTCTCTGTACTAACACATTTTTTAGATTTCACTAGCTAAACCTCATGACACTGTGGTGTCACTAGTTAACTAGAGTAACTAGTTCAACTAGAGTTAAACCTCATGACACTCCCTCATGACGTGAGGCAGATATGTAAAAACTGGTAGGCAATTTATTTGTAAAGAAAGACTTACATTTTCAGGTCACAATAAACTCCAGTAAAGGAAAGGTTTGGAAAGAAGAACAGTTCTAGTGCCAGAAGAAATATCCAATCTAACCTTTAAAAAATACACATGAAAATCGGATCTGAACCATTTTTTGCCATTGCTGTTACTGATCCATGACTTACCAAGCTGGTATTTTTGCAACACATATTGAAATTTCCACAAGCTTCACATTTTATTACATGATTAGTAAATCTTTACACATATTTTCCTTTTTATTTTTTTCTTTATGTAGATGGATTTCTTCAAAAGCATATTAATTTTGATAAGGAATACATTTCTGCAGTTATGATTAAAACTGTAAAAGAAGATTGCACCATGACCCCAGAGCTCAACTCAAAATTTGTGGAAGCAAATTTTCATCTACTGCTGCACACAATGCTTAGACTGTTAACATCATTAGAGTCCAGGAGGTAAGAGTTAAACTGGTGCCAAAAATTTTAAATTTTGCTTCTTTTTTTTAACACAAAGAACTCACTTTGTGCTTGTAGATATTAAAAGGTACTAGAGAAAAAAAAAAAGTTTTGAATTCCATACATTACTTTTAAACTGTGAGAATGGGTTGTGTATCATGGCCATGCTTCATTTGGAGGATCCTGACCTCACCAAAATAGCTCAGCAGAATAGTCACTGCACAAAGACCCAGAAGATCTGAACTTAATCCTGCTTCTCTCATCTGCAGGGTGACCTTGGGCAATCTGTGTGCCATTTTCCTGCTTGCTAAAATGAAAATAATAATACTTATGGCCTTTGCAAAGCACTTTGAGCAATGTATATAAATCAATGACACCTTCTCCTTAAGTACGTTAAATAGCAGAGGAAACTCTTCCCACTTGCATTAGTGTACATTTAGCATTTAGAAGTATGAAATTATTAAGATTATTGCATGGGAGGGAGAAGTTCAGAAGTCTTCCCCCAATCAATAGGTTACATCTGGAATGCAAAGGAAAACAAGACTAATGTACTAGTTAGTGTAACAGAGAAAGAATAAAGTATATGTCTTCAGTGAGAGTATGGTGGCTACCACTGCATTCATATTGTTATTATATTGCTGGCTTGTTTGCTTGTGCTGCAGTAGTACAGTATAAACCATATAAACAGTCTGAAACACCTACATTAGTTTTCAAGACTTAGAGTTTTCCTGGACCAATCCATCAGTTTAGCGAGAAGAGAAAAGAACTGCTCTGGCCACGCACGCATACCTCGTCCTGCTTATGGGGACTTCCTTCTTCTTGGGATGCAGCCATAGCCTTCCCCTGGCAGATAGCTGATGCAAGCTGGCACAGTACAGTTTACAAGAACAGGCAAGCACAACTTTTCACTCGTGTCCATAGGTGTGATGACCTTCTGCTGAGCCTTTTTATGGTCCACGCAGATGCATGAATTGTGCTTGAGTAGTGTAAATTGTTTGTATACTGTCTCCTAGGATTTTATAACAGACACTGCACAGGTCCACTGTCATCTGCTATGCAGCCTAGATGAGCCCTGGCAGGAATTAAAGTATTTTAAACCATCTGCTTAACCGCATTAAAAATGCATTGATAAGCTTGCACTGTTTGAATGGTCTTCAGGAAACTATTACCCTAAAGTAATTCCCTCTTGGCAACATTTAAGTCATTGGCAACGTTAGTTCTGAGAATTACAGCTGGTCTTCATACCATTTGGTTAGTTTTACCTATACCAGAGCCCTGCTTCCTACTACCGACCCCCCAGGTTCTTGCTCTTCTTCTTCTCCCTGTTTTCTCATTATTGCCTGCCAGGCTCTTCACTGAAGTGGAGACTTTGGGAATAGAGCATGAGAGAGGGAAATGGGCAGTGAAATCCATCCCTTCTCTTTTCCAGCCACATTTGGAACTTTGGGGCTTGGTGAGGAGAAAACCTTGTGCCAGTTAGTACCCGTGTGGTCTGCCTCCATGTCCAACATAAATTGCTCATCAGCCAAAGGAGTAAAGTCTCTTCTTACCATGAGAGAACAGTGAGATGTCATTTGTGAATCCAGCTGGACCAGTGTAATGAATTTTCACTTACGGCTGTCTCTTACAGCTCCTTAGCTGGGAGTATCTGCTCACGCCAGCTGAGATCCCATAACAGAGCATGAGCATTTCCGTGTTCTTTCTCAGGTAACATAGCTGTGTTGCAGGGTGGCCCCTTTCCAGATAAACAGAAGTGTCTTCCAGGCCCAGGTGCCTCAGGAGCCGTTCAGAGGGTAATGGGTGAATAGGGATGTGTCTGTTGGGAGTGGCCTGACATGGCCACCTGGAGAACCTCCTCCATAGAGCTACTATGGAGGTGCAGGGCATGGCATGGAAACTGCCCATGGCAGCTTCTTCAAAATGGGAAAGCTGCAACTGCCTGAAGCTCTGTGCTCTGCAGGCAGAAGTCAGTGCTGACCATTTGTTCTGCTTGCCCATTTCAGCCACCCCTGTGCCTCTCTGCCAGGAAAGGCACTAGAAATACAGGAGAGAAAGGCCACTGAAGATATTGATAAGCACTGTAGACTACTGGGCTTGCTTTGACTTTCATTAAGCATAAATTAAAATCAATCCTTTAACAGGCATTGGAGTCAGCTCATCATGAAGATTGCTTGAATATTCCATCCTTGCCACATGGGCAAGAGTCAGTGGGTAGTTTGGACTGAGATCAAGCACCACCCTTTCTATTCAGAAATCCCCTTAGTGTTTAGTTAGAGTGCCTGAGTGTCTCCCCAAAACCACTGTTAGTACTTAATAATCTGGATTACAAATATTGGGATAGTGAGAGATAATACTATTAGAATATCTCAGCACAAACTAAAATAAGATTATAATGTTTATCCATTTTGCTTGATATATACTCAAAAAAGAAAATTTGCTGTTGGGTGTGGTACAATGTTTATGATTAAATGCTTTATTCATACTTGTATGTCAATCTATTAGCATGCTGTTAATTCAAATGTTACTATGATGTATTTTATCGCCATTAGCACATTTATCACAGGTAGATGTGAAACTTAGACAAAGGTGTACGTTCTCATTAATGATGAGCAGCCTATTCATCTTACTAGAGTGTAATTAATGTTAGTTACAATACTTAATTTTTCACTGTTTGTCATGGTGCATATTTAGCATTTCTTCTGTCCTTTATCAGTCTTCTCTTCTATCATATTACCACATCAGCGAGATATATGTAAGTATCTGAACTGGTTTGATGCCTAATTTTTATACTTTTCCATGAATTGGAATATTTTTATTCTTATACTTGTAGCCAGCACAGTTTAAAAAAAAAAAACTAAAAACAACAGACTATATAGTGCTGTCCACTGCTCTGGGTTCTGGTTTTTTTTTTTTTTAATCAATAATATAACAATGATGTAATGAAGTAAAGCACAGCACACAATGCAGACACTGGTGATCACTTACTGTAGCATTTTGCTGAGCTCATGTGAGGTCTTAATGGCCCCAACTGTTCCCCTGGACTTTCAATGGCATCTTTTTTTTGCTATTAAGTATGTCAGTGCTAGTAAACATGTTGTGTGAGTAATACAGCTCTGAAAACAAGCACGGTGTATCTGAAAAGTATACATTATTAGGTAAATATAAGTTACAATAACTTATTGTCACACATTGCAGAGCACTGCTTTGTCAATAATGCTGATAGCAGTCATAGAGCCAAACTCAGTCACTTGTTCAGTGGTGCAAGAGCAGACAAAGCCACAGCTAATGTGTCCCACAGTGAGTGGGTAACAAGCTGTGCAAGGCTGGGTAAAAGCACTGAACGCATCATTGGATTTGCTCCCCAGCATGCTGGGCTGGAATCTTAGGATAAGTTCATACTTTTGCATTGGTCCCAGGAACTACATGATCACCTTAGCTGAACCCAGAGCATCAAAAGCAGTTTTATTTCATGGTCATCCAAAATTCTCATCATCTGGACTGAAACAAAACTGATCCTTCCATTCATGCTTGGTAAATAAAATTTCTTGGGGAAAATATTTGAGCTGGCTCAACCAAGGTTGTAGTGAGGTGGGGGTCAGTGTTTTCTCCATAGTATCAAGTAATACAATGAGAGGAAATGGCCTGAAGTTGCACCAGGGGAGGTTCAGAGTGGATATTAGGAAATATTTTTTTTTACTGAAAGTGTGGTCAGGCATTGGAATAGTTTGCCCAGGGAGGTGGTGGCTTTATATGTGTATCAAAAAAAAAAAAAAAAGTGTGGATATGGCACTTTGAGACATGGTTTAGCAGCCATGCTGGTGCTAAGTCAATGGTTGTACTGATGATCTTAGAGATCTTTTCCAACTGAAACTATTCTGTGATTCTATGATCCAGGCTTCTGGATCTATCCAGGATACAGAATGGATTTGAGATGTATTTTCTCAATAATGTAAAGAACTCTGAGAGAAAGCACACCAATTCCTATTCATTAGCCTCTTATTTAACAGACTCTACATTTCTAAGTTATATGATAATAATCAAGGTTAAATGAATTTTCTGTGAGAAGAACTTTTTTGTAACCACTGTTTGAATTCTGCTGAAGTCTGTCCACATTCACAACAAAAAGAAATATGTCTTAAACTTTCATTCAAGCCAACAAGGGCTTGCCACTGGGGCAGAACAACCCAAAGCTATCAGAAAATTCTTAAGATAGTTTATTCATATGCATTGGATTTCCTTTTGACCCATCAGAAGTGAAGTAAAAGGCAACTAAACACAGGGATTTAACATATTTCAGTACAAAAATTCAGTTTGGACACAATTACAAGTAAGCATAGCTGTAAATTAGTAGCAAGCTAAGAATAAAAATATCAAGCTAGGCTTAGGCGCATTAAACATAATGATAGTTGAAGGTGCTCTATGGTGACCGAAGTACAATAATCACCTGAGTAATTTTTTTCCTGTGGTATCAAAGCAATGCTCCATAATAATGAGTTATTATTTCTATGACTGCACTCAAATCCTGTGACTATAAAAGAAAATCCTTCCCCTGAATTTTCTATGGCAAGATGACCAACAAATTTTCCATAACACAATAAAATTCCTGAAACAATATGTTCCAGTATTCTTTTCCCCCTACTCATCTACCATCCTTCAGCCCTCAGTCATTTGAATAGAGTGAATTGCTAAAACAAAAGTATTATAAAACAGTGACCTTGAGCTTATCTCTATTTTAACTAATAATAAATACAAACTAAGAGTTGACTTTCACCTTCCTGGCATTACAAAGCCACCTATGACAACAAGCGCAAAGCACACCAGAAAGGTGAGCATCTCACTCCATCTTGATTTGACCATTTTGCTTTCAAAAGGAGTTTACAAAACCACCCAGGAACAATGAACATTTGAACTCCAAATGATCCAGGTTTATTTTTACTCCAAAAGAAGAAGTCTCAATAGAGATATTGATTTTTTAGCATTCATCCAATATTGCACAGAAAATGGACCTGACCTTGCACTCCCTAGCGCAGACAAGGAAGCAGTCATTACAGTCATGGGTTCCCATTGATTTCAGTGGGGTTACTTGCATAAGTAAGGGTTATCAGGATATGACCTCATGTCCCATTAGCAGTAAGACCAAGTGAACGTGGGTGTTGGTTACACTCAGTTCAGAAAGGTGCAGTTTTCCTTCCTGTTATATATTCATCCTATGGTTTTATTGCTGTGTACTTATTCTACATATTTTTCATTTTCTGGGCAAACATGAAGAGTATCAGTCCTCTTTCCATCTCAGGTAATTTTTTTTTTTACCCTTTCTTCAAATGTCATTATAAACTCAGAGTTGATGCCTGACCTTACAACATTTTCTTCATTCAGTTGTTTTCTATGCTGAAAAAAAACCTTTGGGCTAAGCACTGTCTGTCACTGTACTTTTAAATTAATTCATATATTTTTTAATTTTCTAGGGCCAGATGAGGAGGCATTAATACACTTTGCAAAGTAAAGGCAAAGTAGCAGGCAGAAAACAAAGCCGGTAAGACCTCTCCCAGAGTGAGCTTCTCTGTAACTCCTGGGAGTTTTCCTGTGCCCCGTGGCTCCTATAGGAATGCTACTCCAGAACCTTACTGCTGGGATGGATGGAAATCTCCTAATTGTCATACTAAATGCATTCACAGCCATTTTATACATGTTTGTTCTTGTGACAACCTTGTCCTTTAACTCAAATACTTCTTTTCCTTCTTCAGTGTTTGCTTACTGATGTGCCTGCAGTAAGGAGTCACATTTCCTTGCTGCTTCATTAAATGTGAGGAAGGTGGAAGAGAGGTGTGCAAGAAACAAGGTGACTGTATGTTTGTACAGTGCCCTGCACAATTGCCCAGTCATGGTTCAGGGCTCTATAGGCCGACTTTGTTTCAGCAGTGAATAACAATGACCCTCTAGAATACATTGCCTGCTTTATTCTGGATGGATACCATTAATTCATTCAATTTTCATGGAGTTGCAAAGCCTTAGTACAAGAATACCATCAATTGATTATTTTTGGCAGTGATATTTTCAAAGAAATGAAGAAATTAAACATACAGTATATTTCAGTTTGCAATGATCGTTCTGACGTTCCATTTGCAATGGAAATGAGGATATAACATATTCATGTGTACAGATAAGGAAAATGACAAACATTAACAACCCTTGTTCTCTTCATTTATAATATTCAGTCAAAAAAAAAAAATCCTTCCATTCCATAGTTTTTAGTTTTGTTTCAGTAGCACAATGCAAAACAACAACCAAAAAAATGAATTAATGGATAAAATACACTTAATTGCTTTCTAAGTAAGCCTTCTGAAAATGACTATAATCTAAAACACAAATTCTTTGTAAACCTATCTACTAAAAATATGTAATTCCATGCCAATTTTATTTATTTTTATATTGCTTTATATGTGTATCAAAGACAAATTTGCTTGCAAAATCAAATAAACCAGAGAATATGTGGGTACACACTCTTGTGGCCAAGCCTTCTTTGATATGTGGTTTTCAGCCTGTTTAAGCAGACTGCAGTGTTTGCCTTATCAGTGTCAGTCAGTTTCTGCACAATTTAATCTGCCACTAAAAAGAAGTTTTTTGCTCTTATGGATATAAAACAGTATGCCAAGGACAAATCAGTGCAGCTTGCCTTCCTTAAAATTTTAGACACAACCTGAAACTGCAGCTCTTTTCTTCTCTCATCTCAATGGGATGTTAACCTAACAATCACAATTTTAAGATGGGTAAATTGTTTTGAGCAGAAATAAATTGTCCTGCCGGTGTTGTTTCGTGGGGTGACATTAAGGCACGTTGGGCCTGGGGTTCACAGCTTATGATACCTGGTTTTGGAGGATTGGAGTGAAAGTATGAACATGTGGAGAAAGAAGAATAGGAATTATAAATATAACTTCTAGATGGTCCAAGTGAGTTGAAGCGGTTCAGCCACAGACATCCCAGAAAAACTGCAAAGAGGCTTATTCTCCAGCTACCTTCCCTGGAGCATCACCAACTCCCACTAGAGCCCCTAAGGAATTATTCTCTGTGGGTGTGAAGATTCCATTTTTCCTCTTTTGTTGAGGTATCTAAAGATACTGGGCTTCAACTTACAGCTTATATTTGATGAGCAAAAAAGGAAAAATTATCTCTGTACTTCTCTGCAGCTGTCGGGAAAGAGAAGTCCATTATTTGCAGCTGCTGAGGGAGCAGGAGAGGAGGGGTCTTTTGTCTGCTGCTGCTTCCCTGGGGTCTGAGGCAGAGGCTGATGCCGGCTGGGAAGGGAAGGCTGGAGCAGCCACCACTGCTGACTGTGCCGTGGTTTCCCAGGGAGGCTCGCAGGCTGGGCACAGTCGCCTGTGTGACTTTCATACCTCTGCATGCTGTGAAACAGATCTCTAAACTTTGGATGCTGTGAAAGGCACACACAGTAAGGAAAAATGAGCTGCCCGTCAGAAATACGAAGCTGAGGTTGAGCTGCCCACAGCAGTTCTGCCCGTGCTGGCCAAGCACTGGGGCACCCGCTGGCACCTGCAGGATCTCTCCAAGCACGACTGCTGTACAGCAATGCCACAAGTGTAAAACCCTTATGATCAGACACCCCCCGTCGTGACCCTGAACAAGTTCATCACATCACCCATCTTGAAGGTTTGCACTAGCACGATATAATTTATGTTGCCCACCAAAGATAATAGATGGAGACATCACTTATTGATCTCAAGGAATGCTGACTGTCATTCTGTTGGTTTCCATCTTTGTGATATGTTTTTTTTTAATATTTTATGATTCAAAATTATACCTGTAAAACTTACAAGTAGAAAATTACTGTGTGCATTTATCTTTAATAACAACCTTGTGCATATTTATGGTACTAGTTTAGTAGAACATGTTATACTAGTTTATTTCCCAGTCTGTTTTAAATGATATTATTCATTAGCAGTCATGAAGTGGTATGACATATTTTTTATGTTGCTTGCTTGTAACAAAGGTTCTTAATACTGTTTCATAATGAAAGGGGATAAATGCTCGCATGGAATATGTGAAACTGTGCTTGTAAGAGCACAGAGCATTATCTTAGGGTATTAAATTAGCATTTGGTATTGCTCTGCTTTGTATATATTTCTAGCAAATGTTTCAGCTACAAATCACTTTAATACACCTGTATTCTGGTTCTTCAATTCATATAGCATTTAAATCCTGCCAATACTGTGTCTTATATATATAAATATGCAATTTAATTTAATTCAAGCATGCAACACGTAATTTTTCACGTAATGAAAATATGATACTGCAGTACGGTAGCTGCCTAGGGCAAACAGGACACATTGCCAAACCAAAGGGAATACAGATACTATTCTGAAGACTACCAGGACAAAGAGTGCCAACCCTCCAAGCCCTCAGTGTAGGGTGTCAGTGGTGCCCTGACTGGAGGCTGTGGTGTCTCTGGTACTGCAGATGCAGCCTGGATTTGCTGGCCCTTCTGCTAAGGACAGTGGGGAGCATGGGCCTGGTGGCTGTGGGCACGTGTCCTGTTGTGCTCCACTGCCCTGTTGTCCTTCCATTCCTGTACAAGAAAGTAGAGGCAGCACAGGCAAGGTTAGTCTGCCTGCTGTCTTGCTGTGTGCTGAAGTTGGCTGACGTGCAGCAGAACTCCAGTAGTTCTGGGAAGGAGGAACTACCCAGCATCAGCAACTCAAGGGATTCCAACAAAATGCTCTCTCAGAATTGAACAAAACAGCATAAATAGACCTTCTCCATAATGACTAAAAAAACTGTTAATGGCCATCTTTAGTAACATAGCAACAGCCAAACCCTTGAAAAGAGGAAGTTTTCATTGAGAAAGCATTTCACTTTAAACACTGAAATTTGGTATAATACAGAGTATGAAATAAGTTTTGAAAGGAAGCTGATGATTAAGAAGAAATGCAGTGGGCATTTAATAAATGGAGGAACCGCAAGATAATTAACTGGCATGCATAAAGATTCATGCTTTATACCAAAATTTTAATTTTGCACATAAATGTGCCTGATGTAGGCAGCATTTAATCACCTAGCTGACAGGAGTAACTACTTTCATTTAACCTTGACTGAAGATCATGAATTCTAACAGGTTTAATTGGATACATCATTTAACAGAATGAACAGAGCAAATTTTTCTCAATTCATAGGTTCTGATTGACATGCACCAGCAATAAGGCGTTGCACAATTAAAGCTGATCTGTATTCCTGGCCTGGGCAGCAATTGCCATAGTGATGTGACACTGTTTGATCACTGTGGCACTGAAACTATACTGAATTTCCCCTTGTTTTGAAAAGGGCAATGCTTTAAAAAAAAAAAAAAAAAGAGAGAGAGAGAGAAAAAAAGAGATTTTGGCACTTTAATTTTTTTTTCCACATTAATCACATTTATATGCACAAACTGTAAGGGAAGGAACTTGTTATCAGTAACTCAGAGGAAAGAAGGAAAAATGGTATCTCCTTTTATCCATTTAGCACATTATTTACAGAAAGTCAAAAATGTGGATAGTCAAATGAATTGTAACACATTAAGGGCCTGATTGTTCTGGGTTTCCATTTGAATAGGGAGTAGAGCTGTGCAGCTTTGCTCTTCACCTGCAGTTTTGGCCTGTCTGTCCTTGACTAAATCTGTTCCACATCACAGATAACTTGCCAGCTGAGCAGGGGTACTGAGAAGGGGTGCTCATATTGCAAAGGAGGTAGAAAAAAGAGGAGAGGGAAGAAGTGGTACCCAATAGTGAGCTGTGTACCTTTCTTGGTAGGCATTGTTTCATATGATAAAACCTTGAGGAACGTGGCTTCTGTCCATCCACACACCACCACTTTCACTGCTTCTGGCACCTTCCCTAAGTCCTGGATTTGACCCACACGAACTGGAATTGTTCTTCCATTATTTAACTGCACCTATATCTATATTTATAATCTACATCCACAGCTTCATCTATATAATTTATATATTTATCTATCTATAACTTTTATAAATAGATAGATGTTGTCCACTTACATTTTTGCTTCGGATACATCTTTTAAAATTTTTCTCTTTTACAGGAAGATTTGCCTGACATTGTGTGGGCTGAGAGCAGGGTAGCACACAGAGTATTTCAGCATGGCTCAGTAAAGCCAAAACTGCAGTTACCAGTTCCTGAATAACCTGCTAAAAACAGTTTCAAGCAAGTTCTGCTCCGCACCGTCAGAGCTGCAGCATCCATGCTCAGCACACCAGGTAGCTTTTACATTTTTTTCTCTCTCCATCCCCTTATGTTCAGCATCTAACTGCTGGTCCTTGATCTCACTTGCAGACCTGTTGCTAAGCATTTGTTAGCTGTCATTTGTGCATAGACAACACATGTACATATCAAACAACAAGCTTTGTAAAAGTGCACTGCAGTAGGAGATAGAAATCTCAAGGAAACCTGGAATTCTGGTTGGCCAAAGGACCTGGACATTAAAGTCAGGACCATTAGATGCGTTTTAAAAGCATTGTTTGTTAATTTTAAAGCCTCTAAAATTTAACTGTTTATATTTTTTTTCTGTCTGAGGCATTTCCAGCCTCAGCCATTGAATAAAACAAAGGTATTTGGCAGTATAATTTATCACTCACATTTTTAAGTTTCAGGTAAATGACTAGGCCACATCCTCAGCCTCTGCAGCCACGTGGCATGCCTCTGGACCACAGTGGATGTTTGACTTCATGCATGGCAAACTTCCAGCCAGTACCTGGATCTTCAGTGCCTCAGAAAGGAGAGGCAGGATTTGGTCAATGTGCCCCACTCAGCCTGTCTGACAGGATGTGTTTCTAACACAGGTGTTGCCTACTCTCACCTTGCATAAAGGTAGATGAAGGTGGGTAATGTGCCCTCACTCAGCTTGCTCCTGAATCCCTGTGGATTGGAGTGGGTGCTGCAAAACTCCTCCTTCTTTAGAGAGTACCTTTGAGCACCATTTAGAAATGTTTGGTTTGTAATTTACTCTGGTTTTCCAAACTTTCACAATGAAATATCTGTCTGTCCCATCACCCAGTTCCTTTTTATGTCCTATAACACACATGAGATACTGTCTCATGTTGCCCTTCAGGCAGGAAGCAAGAAGGAGCTTTCAGACACTCATTCAGCATTACTCTAGAGAAATGCCCAGTGATGTCCATCAGCAGTCTACAAGGTGCACAGAGCTCAGCAGCAGCACAGAAGGGATAAAACACAGGCCTCTCCCAGGAGCCACGCTAATCTTTAACTTTCCCTGGGGAATACCAGAGAGTTCAGCTGCATGGATATGTATTTGTCAAGCTGCATTTGCTGCTGGAGGGAGCATGTCTCTTTCACTTTGTGTTTCACTGCTTACCCAAACAGGCCAGGCTCCATCTGCTTGCTCTGTCCATGTATGCTCAATGACACCTCTTCTTGAGTACCTCACTTACATTGGGATCTTGCAGCACCTTTCTGATCTGTCATTTTTCAGCTCCCCAGCCAGTTAATCTTCTGCACCCAGAGTCATTGAGTACTTCGCCTGCGACTCTCCTGAGTTGCCTGCCGTGCTCAATCATCCATGCAGAATTATCTTCTACTCCTCCCTCTGAGACTAACTAGGGCTCTGACCCAGTGGGACTGTTTGTGTGCTTAAATGCTTTGATGGACCAGACACTGAGCTGCTTGCTCCCAAATCTAAGGTGGCTGGGGATTTCAGACTGTATTTTTCAGAAATGGTTTGTGCACTGGGAAGCATCATCTAACTGAAAGTCAGCAAAGGATACTGACTTATGCATTTTCAAGTATTTTATCATCCTTAAACCTTTTCTGTTCTCTTTAGTTTCCAAACAGCAATTACTGCAAGCTTTTGCTCTCCTATAGAGGATATACAGCTGTAATATGAAATACAATGTATTTCAGAATCCTCTGAGAGTAGATGGTATTCATTTTTTTACTGGTATAAGATCAAGTTTGTAATTTCGTTTTGAAGGCTGTTCTGAACAAGTAGAGGAAATCAGAAGACCAGCCACATTTTTTCACACTCCTGAATCCACCTTTGGAGCATGAAGTAGACAAAATTCTGAGCACTATCCATGTTTACACCTTTCTTGTGCTCCGTCCTTTAACTTTCAGAAATATAAAATGGGACAGCAGAAGTATTTTTGCCATTTCTTACAATGTCTAAAGTTGTTTCTTACTGTTTTTATTTGAAGGAACTAGACACAATCCTGGCTACCTTAACCACTGCCTTTGAGAGGGCTACAGCTGAGAAAATCCGCTGCCAGGAAGAAGTGAATAGAACTAACAAGGCTATTGAGCTGGCCAACAGATTAGTGAAAGGTCTGAGGTGAGGTCCTACAGGGCAGGCTAATGAAGCAGCCTACAGAAAGCACTTCTTTGTTATACACTACTGATCTGGCAATAACAGAGGCACTTAGCAAAGAACCTGATGAGCTGAAAAAATTATGTCATTATCATTCATTTTTTTCATAATAGAAACATGTTTTTGACCTTTGCATTTTCTTACATTTTGCCTCATTGTGGTACATATTAACTGTAAGATTATCTGGTGACTAACCCATCCATGAACATTAAGAGAAATAGTCAATTGTACATATTGACAATGAAAGCAATTTATTAAAATGCGATGACTATATTTGTAGCAATTAGACAACACTAATGATACTGCCCTGGGTTAGGGTACATACAATATAAAACAATCTGCACTACTTAGTTAAGCAATATAATTCTCTAATTATCTCTCTGAGACTTGCAATGGGTATTTCAAGAGAAAATAAGTAATGACAAAGCCACAAATTATCAAAAATCCATGTTGTCTGTTGATCCAGGCTGGCTTAAGGGAATCCATTCTCACTGGTGGATTTTTCATTTACCATTCATCTACTGATGAGGCTGCTTTTTATACATACACATGTAGGAAATCTCTTGTGGCACCTCACTGCCATTATAGGTTTTCTACCCAGTACTTTCAAGCTGAGTTTGATAACCAAACATGTAGTAACCAGCAAAATAGAAGATCCATTTGTTATTAAGCAAAATTACATGGCTGAGTGTGGGTAGTGGAACTTAAAATATAAAACAGTGCTTAGAGTTATTTGCTGAATCAATAGAAAGGATTTATTGACTAGAGGGGAGAGAGGGCAATGCAGAAAGCCTATTGTTTCTCTTTAAAAAAGCAAAATGAATGCATTTAAAATGTTAACATCCTGGCCAAAAGTGTAATATATATATATTAGTGATTAATAATGCCTGTAAAATTAAACCACGTACCTAACATAGAATATAAAATAAATAGCATAGCAGACCTCTTTGAAGTGTGACAATAAATGATTGTTCTAAGGCATCTGATAATAATATTTTCTTCCACCTAACATATCATATTGTTTAGCTCTACCATGTCCCTCCTGCTGAGGCTGACAAGCACTGGAATAGCATCCATATAGAGATGAAAGGCAAAGTGCGTGTATATTGGGGGCGGGGAGGAATAATGAAAAATAATCTAAAGGAGGAAACAGAGATGAAAGGAAAGACAGGAAGTTGAGCCATGCACTAGATGAAGACAGTAAAATGTGTTTTAATGGAAAGCCCTTCAGCTGGTACCTCCCAAAGCACTAGGTCCATGAAGAAGGTGGTCAACTCAAAAGACTGGAGATGGGAAATTGAATTAATTCCTGGTAGCTGTACCACACTCAGTCAGAGGCAGTAGCAACCATATGACAGCTATCTGGTGGCCTAGAGGAAAAATTTGTTATAATCCAGCCTGTGGTAAACAATAGGACACTGTTTACAAGGTGTATTTATAAAGACTGGTTAATAAAGAAACTGTAAATACTTGCTCATTATACAAAATATTGTTAATACAAACAGTGTAATGCTGACACTGCTGTGTTGTCAGTCCCGGCTGTTTCTTGGCTTTATTTTCTGCTGAGAAGACACTCTCAGTTCCCTAGCTGTATGGTTAAGTTATTGCTATGAGGAGAATTGCTCAAGGAATAGGAAAATAAAATTGTTCACAACATTTTGTATAATAAGCAAGTATTTACAGTTTCTTTATTAACCAGTCTTTATAAATACACCTTTACCATGACAACAATAACAAATAACCAAATATGTGTGTTTAATTCTTAGGAAAAATGTTGAGGGAACAACAGGAGAGCTGGTAGCATCTAGCCAGGATCCCAGGGAAAGCTTGCACCAAGTGTCATGTCAAATCCCTTACTGACTTTACGGCACAAAAGATCCTGCCCCAAAGTAGAAACTGTTTTTTCCTGCCTTCTTCTCTGAGCTCTGGCATGCAAGGTCTGTTTGGGGCAGTTGCATGAGTAGCTGTTACTCTGCACCAAGGAATTCTTTACTTCTGACAGGTGCCAATTATACTATGGACATCTGCACTGGAGACATTGAATCAAGCTGACAGCTCATTTTATATCAATCAAACAACAACCATTTTCAATAATTTCCCATCCAGCTGAGACCAAATTTGCACAAGTGATCTATGTATTAGCGGTATTACCAGTCCACAGAGACATTCAGAACCATGATTATGTTCTGTTTTCCCACAGAAACTCTTGCATCTGCACAAGACAGAAACAACTTTTTCCACTGTGCGAGAGGATACTGACAACTCAATTTCAGTCACTTACTGCCAAATCCAACTTGCAACACTCCACTCATGCCAGACTAGAAGAGGATTTTTTTATGTTCAAGCTTGCCACATGCAAATCCTTTCCGTTAAACTTTCAATCAATGCGAATCCATAAGGTAATACTGAAGTACTCACTGTTAGCCACAGTAGTAGGCAGCTTTTTAATAAATAGTTAGTAGATTGATATTTATTTAATCATAATTTCTAGACAGAAGAGCTGGCCCTTTCAACAGAGAAGCATTAGGAAAAAGAGAAAATGCAATGCAGACATGTTCCAGATCAGTCTCTCACTCTTGTGGTAGTTTATTTTCAAAATGGCATAAGCCAAAATCTCTGCTTGCTTTGCTTGGAAAGCAGTAAGTGTGGGTTTGCATGTAATACCTTCTTCACAGCTCTGTACTTTTAAAAATACGTAGTTAATCAAGAAAAAAAAAACTCTTATCACAGATTCCCTTTTTGACATGTTGCTTATATGAACTTCTTTCAAATACTTTATTTAAAAGAACAGTATATTTGGAGGAAATTAATTGGTAAAATACGCTTCTGTTAAGGACTAGAATGTGCCCCTTGCTAGTGTTTGAAGTACACTTGCTAGCTGACTGGAACTAGAGGGGACAACTATGGTTAGCAAGCCAGAACAGTAGGCAGGTTCACCTTCTTATATTCTGCTGAGTGCTATGCTTCGCTGTTTGCATAAGGGGATCAGGTTTTATTATTCTATTCTCTCGCTACTACTGCACACCAGGGCAGCACAAAGCAAAATTTAGTGCCTGGATATAGTATTTGCTTGCTAGCAATTGTTATAGTTAAGGCTGCACTGACACTTCTGTCTTAACCTGCTGTTCCCCCATGTTTATAGTATTCTTTTAAAAAAAAAGAAAAATCCCTTTCATCTGAAATTGTTCATGCTTGTTATCAGCTGAAATATGATTTTTTTTTTTTTTTTGCAAGCTTGAATAAAATTCATTCATTCATTTTTGAATTATGCAAGGAAGGGGGTGTGGGGATAAAGGTCTCTTTTTTTGCACATTAATAATTCACCAAAAAAAGCTGCATATTACAAGCCAAAACTTTCCAGGTGGCTAGTTTTGACTGAAGGATAGTTTTGATGCTAATCACAAGGAGAGAATGACTGAAAGAAAGATTTAAAATGACACATATTGTGATTAACTTATTTGTTGTGTGTGTCATACAAAAAACCCATTGTGAGCCACTTAGAGCAAGTTTAAAGTAACAATTTCATTTAAGTTGCGGCAAACTACTATAATTACATAATATCAACGTTTTGTCCTGCAATTTCACTAAGAATCTCCCTGCAGAAGCTGGATAAGCTTTAACGTATGCAAATGTGGAAGCTCACAATGAAATCAGTGCAGAATCTTATGAATCATTAACTTTGGCCAGAAAGCTTGTCTGGGGAAGGGGGGGAAACGGCATGTAGTGGCAGTTCCTGTCTCTTTGTCCTGGGTCCCTTCTAATGTCAGGCTGCTAAGGAAAATAACTCAGAGGTTTTGCACTTTGTTTCAACTTACTACACTGATTGTCAGGGACACCAAGCCACTAAAGCTTTGGTATTCTCTTTTCCTTGCTGTATTCTTGAATATAGCTATGTTCTTGAATATAGCAGATAAAACACATAATCTGGACAGCACTGTGTGGCTCTACAGGGCACCAAAGGACTGCTTCAACAGAGGGAACCTGGGCAGAAGAAGCTAGGAGTGCTAGAACTCTTCCCGTGACACAACCGTCTGTGTTCTCATAATTCACCTGGAAATAAAATACAAGCATGTGAATAAAGTGATAAAAAGGTAAGACTGAGGGAACTGGGTCTCTTTACCTTGGAGGAGACTTGAGGGGTGACCTCATTAACGTTTATAAACACGTGAAGGGGAGTGTCAGGAAGACAAAGCCAGGCTCTTCTCAGTGACGTCCAGTGATGGGGCAATGGGTGCAAGCTGGATCATAGGAGGTTCCATGCAAACATAAAGAAAACCTTTTTCACCTTGAGGGTGATAGAGCGCTGGAGCAGGCTGCCCAGAGCGGCTGTGGAGTCTGCTTCTCTGGATACATTCAAAATCCACCTGGATGTGTTCCTGTGTTACCTACTCTAGATGATCCTGCTCTGGCAGGGAGGTTGGACTAGATGATTTTTTGAGGTCCCTTCTAACCCTTAACATTCTGTGATTCTGTAATTTCATACATCTGAAAGCACAACTGGCAAAAGTTTCCATAGTAATTGCTGAAATGGCAATTGATCAGTTCTGAAATCCCCCAGCATTAAGTTCTCAGAAACCTCTTCAGGCAAGATAAGGACTGTTAGAGTGAGTTAGACTGTTGGGAATCCTCGTGTTTTTCTCCCTGGCTTTTGAGTTGAAATAATGAGAAATGGTATGTTTTTTCCCACTGGTTCTTATTCTTACCAAAAAAAAAAAAAAACCAAGAAAAAAACCCCAAGTGATTGAATGCTGAAACATAGAGAGACCAGCCTCTCCAACTAGGAATTTAAAACTTAAACTTTATTATTCCAAGTCCCCATTCCAGGAACAAAAGGTCTTGATCCAGTTACTGGTGGATCATCCAGCAACTGCTGAAGAGAAAAGTGATGGCAGTACAAAGCAATACCATGGCCAGTTAAAAGTCCCTGGTCTCACATACATAGTCATCATTAGCATATACTGGTCAACCCTCAGCAGCAGAGATCAAATGGACAAACATTAAACCTGGTTCAGATTTTAAAATTACCTATTTGAGTGAAATAGGGAAAAGCTAGTTGGCGGATACGAGTAGTAGCAAGAGTGAAAAGAGTTGCTGAGCTATCAAGGAAACATGGCAACTATTTTCTGTCTGAATTCCTGACCACAGAATCACAAAATTAATCAGGTTGGAAAAGACCTTCAAAATCATCGAGTCCAACCTATCACCTAACACCTTCTACTTAACTAAACCGTGGCACTAAGTGCCTCGTCCAGCCTCTTTTTAAACACCTTTAAGCACTTTTCTACGTTAAGCTCATGAAGTATAATGAATGGGATACAGTACACTGTTCATTGTATCCCTTGCCTTTTGCCAGCCTAATACTGGTGTAATTTCTATAGGTGCATGTTATTTAGCAGGTATTTCTTGCTGCAGGCCCTATTTCAGTAGACAACTTGGAAGAAATGATTGATCTTGTATTTGACCCAGCACTTGTAAGTTATTTAAGTTCAAAGGTTTTTTAATAATTAATTTTCTCCAGCAGTTATCTATGTTCTGCAAGTATTCAAAGTACCTTTCTCTGGAAGCTGTCTCCTACACTTGCATGATAGTTATCTTAACTCCAGAGGACTGCAGTACCCCACACATGTTGACTAACAGGATTTTCACTTGTCCATTTGACCCTTTCTTACCTTGTTTATACCCTCTCATGCCCTATAGTTCCATGATTACAATTTGAGCTGAATAGTCCTCCCCAACTCACTACCATCCTCATGTGTAAATATCCAGGAGGCATAATCGTTCACTTAGAATAAAAATAATCCTCCTGCTGTTTGCTCCTTGTCTCCATTCTGCTCATTTTCTCTGATTTATTACAGTATATCTCTTATGGAAATATTTTGACATCCATCCCCTCTATTTAAATCTTGTGCCCCCCCCCACCCCGCACTTTGAAGGAGTGCTTTGAAGAGAGAAAGGCCAGGATGAGTGGGTATCTCACATACTCACTCACCCTTTTATTCTGGTGTCATTTCCCCCACCTCCTCATTATATTCCTGAGCCCTTCCCCTCCTATTTCAGCTGCACCTACTGCTTCTCCCTCCTACAGCTTCCAGGAGTCCTCCCTTCCCTCCTCTGCCCCTCTAGTAAATGACAGAAAATATTTCCTCACAACCTCTGCTACTCAGGATTGTGTCTGAGTATATAGGGATCCTGAACCCCAGCCTATTATGTTACCTGCCTTATCTAAGCTCTCTAAATCACTTGACCCCCAAGAAGGTTGCCACAGGACAGCACTTAGCTACAGCACAGGCTGGAGAGAAAGTGCTGTTAATGTACTGATTCCTTTGGCTCCGACCTTTGCTGCTTAGTTAGACTGCAAGAAAGTATTTAGTGAGCTAGAGTACTGAAATTACTACTCTTTAAGCTTAGTCAAAATTACTGTGCAATTCCTTAATTAAAAAGTTCAAGCTGAGAAGAAACCAGTTTTGAATTCAGCCATCACAGTGTCCCACTCAGTACTCTACCTTCCACCTCTTCATTATTGCCACCTTCATTTTCTCATGTTACCTTACAAGCTGCCTGTTGTTTTTGCTTGCCACAGTGAGCATTCATCCTCCCGTGACTGCCAACCTCACACTGCTCTGATAAGCAAAAAGCACTTTATGCCAAGTATTGACCTAGTGGCATGCACCAGCCCAGTGTGGAAGAGCGTCTTGAATTTCTTGCTCCCACAAGAGCATCTGATTCCAAGATACTGACTGCCAGACTATTCTTGCACTCAGGGCAGCAGGTTTCAGTATTTTTTTCACTGATTTTTCACAGGGAGTTTCCAAATCTGCTCTCTAAATGGAATTTTAGACCTAAAGAACTTGAATCATCTTTGCTATAATTCAGGATACATGAGGTCACTTTAGAAACATTTGGAAAGCCCAGACTGAGGATATTTCATGAGTGTTTGTGTCATTCACATCTGTTACAGGCCACTGGAACAGCACTTCCACATTCTGGAGACCTTACAGTATAGCGTACCCTTTACTGGCCTGAGTAGGCTGAGCCTGATACACAGATATACACACATGCTCCTCACTGTGCTCAGAGGAACACTGAGGAATCTGAATTAATTTCTGCTATTACAAATTGAGAAAACCCAGGACATGGTTCTGGAGTCACAACACGACGAGAAACAGAACTACTTTCATGTTTCCAGATGTCATTCTTTAGCCTGCAAATAATGCATCCAAGACTTGTGCAGAACAGTTTCAGGCTGCAGAGGAACCTAGAATACCAGCTCAGATTCAGCTTTTGAATTCATAAATTACCTTCATAATCATGACTGTCTTCAGCGAAACTCCATGCCTGAAACCATCACATTTGATGCAATGCAAAATGAGTTTCTTCTGGACCTTTCACATCAAAAACTCCACAAGCAAGAGGCCCTTCAGGGACAAGCTGCCTGGCACAGACACGGTGGCAGGTTGACAAGCTGCTGTGTGTAGTTAAACAAATCAAATGGCACAGTAAGTGCAGGTATCATTTTCAAGATAACATTTTATACTACCATTGACAAAAAGAAAGCTCCCAGTGGAGCACAAGCATCTAGGAGAGCTTTCACTAAGATTCAATGTCCTACACATACTTGTTACCTTTTGTTGGCTCTTTGGTATCTTCTGCAGGACGTGGCCTCCCCACCTGAATGCCAAAACATGAGCACTAATAATTCTAAATCAAACAGGAACTTCATCAGGGCACAGTGGGGCCTTTAAACACCTCCACAGGCAGGTGGCACAACACATCCATGTTCATGTGATGCGTTGCAGGTATGACCTGAATTTAGGAACGTTTTGATATCTGACACTTTGGCTGCCCTCCTGGTGTTTCTGCTCAACAGTTAGCTCCATCAGCTGGGGATTGGCACCCTCACATTCTCCTTCAGCCAAGGAGGATGACAGGGCCTGTATATAGTTCATCCCATGTGTAACTGCAGAAAATTGTCAGTCATTAAACTGTATGTTCAATGTGCATTTATTAGAGTTGAACAGGCACCAGTTTAAACCTTCCAACGGTGTACAGAATACAGTTCACAATTTTATTTCTTTCTTCTGTTCTCATAATTGAAGATTTAATTGCTAAAATCTATGTTTACAATGAAGCTTAAGAAAATAGAACATTTGAAAAAGAGATACACATTTCTTTTATTCAAACAGTTTGATTCATGGATTTGCAAACTTACTTACCACTTCAGCCTGAACACACAAAACAGAAAAAAACACTTCAAAATTAAGTTGACAGTGCTTTAAAATGAATTATGGATACTTCTTTTGGCTGCTAACGGTAATGTCCTTTGGGATATTCTTCTGGCTGAGAAGCTTTAAACAAGTCTCACAGCAGCAGAAACAGAACTGAAGACAACTGAAAAAAACTAGATCAGCTACAGTAATAATCATTTTGATATGGAATTTTGGTACTTTGGGTCTAAAATAAATATGGGGTTTTTTTAATTGTATTTATTTCATAATCCGTATTTTTCAAATCACTTATCCATGGTGAACGCATCCATCTGAATGTATTTACTCTCCCAGAACAACTGTCTCCATTGTGGAGAAAACTTTTAAAATCACTATTGAACTTTTAAATTTATTCAGAGTAAAAGCTGCAAAAGGGGAATTTTAAGCGGTCCATTTATCACACCATTGTAGCTTTCTCTGGTACATTTTCCCCACAACTCTTATAGTGTTAACTTGTTTAAGATTGTAACACCATTTCTTTTGTTAACTGGAGCCCAGGATGACATGGAGCTGCATGCATCTATTGGACCATTTATGCAAGAGACCAGCTATGGTCATAAGCACAGCAACAGAAAGATTAGTGAGCAAGATGCAACACTCAGGCACTCATTTCTAGCTTGGAGTGGACACAGTTAACTGCAGTAACATCTGGCCACTGGATGTGTTCTTCTCCACATGAAAGTCAGAGATACTGAAAAGCTAATAAAAGCCTTTCATAATTGCTTTGCAGGATGTACGATAGTCCTTTCTGCTATGGTGATGCACATGATTATGTATCTTCTACAAGCAGTTATCAAACATGCATACCAGAAAGTGGGCATTAAATTCCTTGTATTATTAAATAACATCTAATTTAATTAAGAGATAAACATACCCTTAATAGTGAGCAAATGTTATCAGGTGATATCAGTTGTTCTCACCTATCTTTTCCTTCACTGGAGTGCTTTAATAACCTTCTCATCTATGCACAGTCTGTCTCTCTGAAATAGGAAAACAAAGCATTGTTCAGATAGCAAATGAAGCTGAGTTTAAAGGACTCGACCAAAGAGCGCCAGCAAGTCAGTAAACTCAGGATGGAAGCTATCAATAAAATCATTAAGGAAATCTTTCACAAAGATTGTGGTTTTGCAATCAAGTCACAGGAATTTAATGGGCATAGAGCTGAAAATGATAACCCAGTCGGGTATCTCTGCCAGCTTCAGGCTTGCCTTGCAGTCTGCATAAATGACGTGAAAACGTTCTTGGGGCTGTCCTAATGACTGAAAGAAATATGTTTACAAAGAAATAAGTTTTAATGATGATCCAGGCATTAACAGCCTGTATGTGTTTGCCTTGTCATTGTATTATCCTCACATAGTTTTTAGACAACCTCACTTTACAAAAATCAGTGTTTGTGTTGCCATTACAAAATGTTTTATCTAGAAAAATCTGAAGACGATTGCAAAGAAACCATTTCAGAAAGCAAACAGTAGAATGTTTAGAAGAAGGAAACAAAGATTTTGATAAAATAATTTGGGGGAAAATAAAAGCCTTCAAGTATTTTTAAAAAGGCACAGTCCTCTTTTGTGAGCACATGGAGCTTTAAGGAATTCTTACCAAATTCCACAATATCTGCAGCTGAACAGTAAGCTGTGGGAACACACAAAATGTCAGGCAAGGATATTCTCCTAACTTTAGAAATCTATACATTTTAGATATATTTTTTCATATCACTGTCACTTACATGGGTGAATAAAGACTGGTAGCGATCCTACTGTTCACTTTGAACTGAACAATCACACAAGATTCAGACACAGAAAATGACCCCTTGATTTCTGAAGAGTTAAATTGCATCTTCAACCATGTCAAGTTCTCCTCACAGTATGCTTTGCACATTTCTGCTGCTTGTTATTCTTTCTTAAACTTTGTGTTTCTTCAGGAAAGACATACTTGCATTTTAGCCATTAGTGAAAGAAGGGGACGTTCTTGAAATGCTTAGTCATTTTATATTGTGATTTTCACTCACATCATGAAGAAGTGACATAATCCTTCCATTAATATAATTTAAAAGAGAAGGGAGGAAAAAGAGTATACAAAGTATTTTTATACTGCTTCTACAACTGAGTTGTTTTCAGCATAATGTCATGCTTTGAATGTGGGGTTCTGCATGTGTCATGATTCTATAGATGTTCTTGCACACTACTTGCAGCTGCACTGTTTGTCACAGCCAAATTTAATAGCAAGATGCATGCTATGTCTTCCCCTCTATTCTTAGCACACAAAAAAAACACTTAGAAGAAGAAAAAAACAACCCACTGCCTCATAACTTGCTTGCTTCCCTTCTTTATTCAGCCTTTTAACCACTTTGAAGAATTTTGGAAACACCGTCTTTTGTACTAAATTTTGTGACACCTGTAATTATAGCTCCACTGCTTTTGTTAGAATGATTTGTCAGCTGTGTTCTTTCCAATGCTAATTAAATAATTTTAAGAACCTGAAGAGGTCACATTCTTAGCAGCAGTGGTTTCTTCGAGTGCTTTATCCTGGGGGAAATACTTTCTGCAAAGTCCTGAGTATCCTCTGTTCTCACTGAGTGCAGAGGAAGCTCGGGAGCACTCCATGGCTGGATGTGCCAGGGTCAAGTGGTGTCAGAAATTTTGCAGAGGCAAACTCTCCTAGTTTTCAAAAACAGGATCACCTTCAAAATAATTCCCTTTACTAAACTTCGCTGGTCCAAGGCCAATGTGTTGTTTAGCCTTTCAGAGCCCTTCATGGGTTCCAGCTTCCTGCAGATGTATCTAGGAAGCAGAACAAGATTTTGCAAAATTAAAAAAAGATAAGAGAAAGTGTTATTTTTAATTTAAAAAAAACAAACAAAACCAACAACAACAAAAACCCAAACAAACAATATCATAATGTACTGAAACATGGGCTGTCTGATTGGGGGCAGAAAGATAACTGAAGCGCTGGCAGTCCAAGGAGAAATGTGGACTTCAAAGCACAGCCCAGCTGAACAGGATAAAACTCAAGAAGAGGGTACAGCTGTAGAATAAGTTAAAAGCTTTACACTATCAGTACATATATGAACAAAAGTAGATGTCATAAACAAAAAAATAAGAATTTCATTACTGTATCTCCTACAGTCCAAGAAAGACATTAACCTACAGGTGCTAATCCAGTGGAGGCTGGGGAAGGTAGCATGCAATGAGAGGCTGAAGGAGCAGCGCTTCTTCAGCCTTGAACAGGCAAAGAGAGCAGCATGATTTACTGCTGTCTAAAAATAATTCATAAGAGGCTACAGAGAAGACAAATCCAGGGTTTTCTCAGAGGTGCACAAAGGTGAGAAAGAGGCAAGCAGCAGAAGTCAGAGCATAGGAAATTCTGACCAGGGATTAGGAAAAATTATTTCACAGAATCAACCAGGTTGGAACAGACCTCCAAGATCATCCAGTTCAACCTATCACCTAGCCCTATCCAATCAACTAGACCATGGCACTAAGTGCCTCATCCAGTCTTTTCTTGAGCACCTCCAGGGATGGCAACTCCACAACCTCCCTGGGCAGCCCATTCCGAAGGCAAATCACTCTCTCTGTGAAGAACGTTTACCGTGAGGGTGATGAAGTATTGGCAGAAGGGCTCTGGGAGGTTGTGACACTCTCAAGGTGAGGCTCCTCCAGGAGGACTGCACTTCCCTCAATTGCGACTGACCATACTTATCATACCACCCAAATATAAATGCCTGTACTTGTATGGCTGAAATTTTGACTGTTTTTATAAAGCATAAAAGTAAAGATAAATCAACAAGGTACTTTTTTTTTTTTTACCATGGATTTTTCTTTTTTTTAATAAAGGCACCATTCAAGTACTGGTGCATTGGAGGTATTTTAAAATATCTTCAATTTAGTACATGGTGGAAACACCGTATGTATGTAAGATACATAGTCATGCATCAAAGTGATGGAGAAGTTCTTTCAGTCACCAAGAAGATGATCAGTCATTTTGGAAACGTATAACAAGTGTTTCTGATATTAAATATGTGCATCTGCACAGACTGTCAAAGAAAACTGAATATTCCCATGAGTCTTTTCAGAAGAATGCCAGTAAATAGCATTGAAATATGCAATAGATATGTGAAAATATTAGTTTCCAGTCTTCAGATGATTGTTTAGCTCAGAAGTGGACCAGATGTGATTACAACATTTCTCCTTCTGTTTCTAATAAATCTCTAATCATATATATGGGATCTAGTTGTGTTTGTGTACAGATCCAATTCTAGAAATTGTTGTGAACTATCTCATGTAAAACCTGCCTGATAGCATGTGTGACAGATGTATCTTACACTCAAGCATGTGATCTTTATTATTCTATATCCTTATAGGTTACACTATGGTCTCACCCAGCTGCAGGAATTGTTAACTTAGTCCTACAAGCTATAGCTCTCCTTTTAACAATCACAGTATTCCTCCTGAATGTGTCGATCATATTGGTGATGAAAATCAAAGGCTTATTACCTGGGTGCCTGAAGGCAGTGAAGACCTACAGGTCAATCAGACCTGGTTCAAGAGAAGATGTGAAAGCGTTGATGCTTCCAGGATCATGATTCTGCAGTCATAGGAGAGTTTGCAAATCGCTGCTGAACTCTGCAATTCACTGGTATTTTATAGCTCAGTAAATGGGATTTTGCCATTGTTGGTAAAAAGCAACAAGGTTTGTATTGAGAAGACAGCGTAGGGTCTCAGCAATTCCATGTGTTTGTGCAGGCCTAAGTAGATTTTAACTTGTTTTAGCTGTGATAGCAGTTGTCCAGCTGCAAGGTGGTGCCCTTGACTAGATCTGTTTTGGTCTAACTCTGGTTTATAGTAATAACAAATGGTTATTCATAGTGGGCTAAACTGCCTGGTGCAGACACACGTGACACAAAGTAGTCATTTAATCACAATAAGCTGATAGTGCTAAGAAAGCATATAAAACTAAAACCAAGCAGATGCTAGACCGAGGAGAAAGACATTTCCCTCCCATGAGTACCACACTTTTGGTGATGACTCATTGTAACACTCCTCTATTCCTTTTGAGAAATACTGAAGCATTAATCCTAAGAGCTGAAAGAGTGCTGGAGGAGTAAGCCAACACTAGAGAACAGGGAAAATTTTGTGTAGCAATTTTATTTTTAATGAGGCCTTCCTGTATTCATTAAGTAATTTTGACTATTAAACTGTTTAAAACATTAAACAGACTAACAATAAATTCTTAGATCCATATATGGTGTACCTTTTGCCAATAAGAAGACTACCTCTCGACATTGCCAGTACCTTTAAGGACCTGGAGGGTGAAAACAACATCATAAAGGTCACTGAAGCTCACGAGCACTTTTGCACAGTTGCAGTCATGCTGCTGTGCTCTATTTTGTCATGGACGAGCTGAATAAAATCAATCCAGTGAATTATCTCTCACTCAAGGTTACCACGCAGGAAGAGGTCAGTGTGTTTGCATGCTGCTGTTTTAATACAGTGCTACCACTGGCTTACAGCCCTCTTTCTCTCCTGTCACAGGCTTTTACTGTTGTACTTCACAGGGCAGTACAGTGAGCAAAACCCTCTGCCAATGAGAGTCTGAGTGTAAAGCCCCTAACTGCCTGCATTACACCCTCAACTATCATTTGCATTGGTCTGTCTGAAAGAGAAAAGCTTACTTTCACAGCACAGTTAGCTCTCCCAGTACAGTATGAACCCTGCATGAGCTGCCACTTACAACTTTGTGTGTATATACCTGTGCATGAGGCTATGCAGACCACAGAGCAGTTCTTTGCCTAATGATTTTCAGGCTGCTTCTGCATGCCTGCCTGCTTCACCATAGTAGCAGGGAATATGGACAGGGTCATGTACTTATGCTCAGGTCTCCTTGTTGTAGCTTGAGCTGTTCATGCTGCTAACTGGCTCTGCAAGGCCCCTTGAAATTTCCTTCTCAGGCAACGAATGTCAGTCTGAAACACTTCCTACAAACTGAGTTTGCTTTCAGCCAGTCCAAACTGCTTTCTCATTAAGGACTGAAAAGCCTGATTTCACAGACATTGCTGTGGCTTTGGAGGGGTACCTCTGCAGGGACGGATGATTTTCTTGCTCTCCACTATCCATCATCATCTCAAACACTGGGAACCACATCTACTTTCAGAGTAGCTCTTCATGTCCTGAGTGCTGCTGCACACATGTATATATATTCCTCCTAGACCTCTGTCTGAATGGAAGGAGTATTGTATAATGATTTCTGATTTAGCGTGAAGTGCCATCTTTTCCTTCACTGCATTTTGTCTCTGAGAAGTATGCTGAGTCTTGTGCAGCTGTGTTCTTGCTCTTATTCGGCACAGATCTCTTTTAAGTTTTGCACCCATACTAAGAGTTTCTTCTTCTCTTTGAAAAGAGTGATAAATGGCTACAGAGCAGAGGAGTCCAAAGCCTGCATGAATGTGAGTCAGGACTAGGATGAAAACATTAACCTAATAAAAGAGGCTTCTTTGGCTTCCAGTGCATGTGCTGTGAGTTGGAAAGTGAAATCCCGAATGGAGAAGGGAAAGGGAGGACAAAGAATTCAGATTCAGCTGCTGACCCTACTTGTTTTTAGAGCACAGAGATCTACAGAACCATAAATCATCCAAACAGTGAATTCCTGCCCAGTCTCCTTGAGGTCACCTGGAAATCACCTACATGCAACCCACACGAGGAAATGTACAATGTGCCAATTCCAAAGAAGTGCCAAGCACCTTCTGCCCTGTTTGAGGTTGTGCTGCTCAAAATGTTCACAACCACGCATGGCTGGACCCTGCCCTTATTTGACACATCTCTGATTGAGATGTGTAAACAAAACACAGTTTTGACTCAGAAAAAAACCCTACACAGTACTTATTATCTAAAAATTAACTAGGGTTAAACCAATTGCCACTGTCAGGCACGCCAACCTTCAGAACAGATCTAGCATTAAATCATGGATGTCTACAGGGAGTTCCCTTGGATCATTTGATCAAATTATGCTCTTAAAACTATGCTTCAAAAATGTCATGCTGGTGTAGGAGGAAAAAAAGAAAATAAGGCAATGAAATTAATGGAAATTTGGAGAAATGAAATGTTGTCTCCTGTATTTTGACAATGTAGACATCAGTAGGTTTTTCCAGACAGATCAGCTTCAGATTTCAGATACAGCTTAAGTAATATTTGACTTGCACAAAATAAGTCAGTCAAAAGCACAAGCTAATTGCTAGCCATTTTCTTGACTTTGCCCTCTTGAACTATTTTACAAGTTTATCTACACTATTACAGCTCTGGCCATACTCCTCTGAGGCTTAAGCTCCTTCCCCAGTCCTTGGGAAGAAAGCTGGCATCTAACATGGTCAATTTCTGGCCACTGAAGTGCTTTAAGTAACAAGGCAGGCAGGCAGGCAGCAGCAGCAAAGAGGGGAAAATGAAGAAATGAGACTGCTAAAATACTCAGTTATAGAGAGCAAGAGGAAAGAGTGTTGAAATGCCTGAATGGCAGGGACAGAGAAATCCCATGGCACCTACTGTTTAATCGTTGCCATGTGTTGCAAACAGCATGCTCTAGGTGCCTTTCCTTCACCAACACCTGCTGCTGCACCCTATTACTCTCAACAATAAGACATCAGGCACAACTGGGCATAACTGAGCGATCTTTGGCACCAGGAGCAAGTTAGGAAGACATTTTCACTGCGTTTGGTTTTTTTTATCTTAAACTGAGTTTGCTGCACTGGATGGTGTTTGATGGGCTTTTTACTTGTGAATGCAACAAATCTGACTGTAAAGCCTAAGAAACACATTTACAGATTCTTTTGAAGCAGGCTTGTACTTTAATACTGTCCAGCCTCTCACCACACGCTGTGACTTGATTTTGCATTACTATGTATTACAGTACTAAGAATAGAGATCGGTGTACTGAATTCAGGCTGGAGAACCTAAACGTTTGTCCTGACCATTGCTGCATCTCTGACTCAAGTATCTCAATATCCTTAGTCTAGTCATGTTCCACACCTTGACTGTATCATCCTGTAAGAGAACAAGGCAGTTAAGGCACTTGCTCATACACACTGCATCTGCAGATCTCTGGAAGTGCAAACAAAAAACTGATGAAGACTTGCTAATGCTGATAGTGCTTTAGATCACTTGATAATCTTTCTCCTGCGTTATTACTGAATGGAAATCTAATGCATGCATGTTAGGACTAGGAACAGATGGCACTTCTGTGAGGAAGAAACAGGGGCAAAGGGGCAGCAAAGTTGAACCTCCCCCCTTCCCTGTCTTACCAGGATTCATTGTGCTGCCCTCCTGTTACAGTTAGCTGTGCCTCTTTCTTGTTATAAAGAGATGTCAGAAGTTAGAGACAGACAACAACCTTAAATCCTTTACTGCATTTTACTGGGATTCTGGGAGGAAAAAAATTTAAAAAAAAAAAAAAGAAAGAAAAAAAAATAAGTCAGCTGAGGGAGTTGGAAAATGTCAGCAAGGCATTACACAAAGAACTTGATACATTTGTTAACCTTTCTTCTTCCTCCACCCTTCTCCTCTAACATGAATTTAGTAGTAGTGAGTGCTTAGTGCTATGAGTGCTTTCTTAAAAATAATTTGGATGCTATTGTCTGTCTGCCATGTGGAAAACACAGCTGTTTCAGTGAGCCCCTGCTGAAATGGGAAAAAGAGGGTTTATTGAAATGCCTCCAAAAAAGCACCAAAATTTCATTCTTTTCCTTGTTGGCTGAAACTCATCTTGTTCTTGCCTTTACAGTCTTTTGTTTTATTTTTTTTAAACTGTACTATAGTGTCCAGGCTCTTTTCATTCTTATCCTCTATTTTACAAAAGGCTTGTGTGGTATTAAGAGCTGAAGGCAGAGATGTGAGGAGAAATGTTTTGAACTGACTAATTTGCAGGCAAGAAATAAAGCTCTTGTAAGGTGATCCCAGGGGTATTTTTTGCCACGAACACTATTTGAAATGACATGTAATCTAGTACACTTCAAAGGCAAAACATTTCCTATTCTAAAGTATCTTCATGAGCCAGGGCTGGTTTACCTTCTTCCAGAGAACAATAAACTCCACCAGGGACAAGGAAACTCCTTCCCTCCCTCTCAAAATTCCTGTTCTTTTTCAAATGGGCAATTGCAGCCAACAGTTTATTTCTGTCCTATCTTTTGCTGTTCTGATGGCTTATAACTCAATGCTTCCTATCAATACATAGCAGAATACACTTCTGGATTAAATACCAAGTAACAGAACACAGCACATACCTGTACAACACAAGAAATGTGGATCTCCCTTCTTGTTTTTCAGACATGGAAAATTTATATATGGTTCTTATGCAGTCTGAAATTTTAAGCATTTCACCATATATCTTTGCCCAGCCAATTTCTTACTAGAAATTGTTCTACAGAAAACAAAGTTCAACTCACCTCATAATATTGTATTACACTCTTCCTCAGCACAATTTGGTGCTTCTAGCTTTGCTGATATACTAAAAGGCTTACACACAAAAATCCATATTTAATTTGCAAAGACATCTCAGAAAAAAACTTACATTTAGAATTTTGTCCATATTTTGGTGAAGGCTTTAGCTGGTCTTGCAAGCTGACACACTTTATCATCTATGAATGTATTCATGGACTGTAAGAAATGTTTCTGTATGTGTATGATTTAAACTTATGATACCCAAACTCTATATTATACTATTATAAACCTTTAAAATTTAAAAGGGGAATTTGGCTACAGAGAAAACACGAAGCTTCTGCAAAAAATCAACACTGATAAATATTACAAATCTTTTCTATTAATTCCATCATAGCTTGTCTGTCCTGAAGCTCTTAAATACAGAAAAAATAAACTCATGCT
The DNA here is from genome assembly GCA_013399055.1 of Ramphastos sulfuratus. NCBI lineage: Eukaryota > Metazoa > Chordata > Aves > Piciformes > Ramphastidae > Ramphastos > Ramphastos sulfuratus. Next base: position 124,958 of record WBNM01003800.1, read on the forward strand.
TTGTGAACTCTTTGAATTTACACTGACTGCTGTTTCACCAGTTACTTCATTTTCTCTCTAACTTTACATGGAGAAAAATCAGGGTACAGTGTGTCTATAACACTTTGGTTAAACTGATACAAAAAATTGACATGCTTGTGCTCAAACGTACTGGTTCTACATAGGATTTTTTTCAAGTATAGATGACAAATAAATTTTGTTACATGACCGGAGATACTGAAGGCTCCTCGGAAGGACAAACAGAAACAATGGAGCCGGGATGTTAAAAAAACAGAAATTTTTAAAAAAAATAAAATAAAAGCAAAAAGTTCTCTCCTGAACCTGATAATTATGTGAGACATCAGAGTGGCCAGAATGGCTTGTGCTGTCAGTTTGTGTTACTAGCTGTGGCCCTTTGAAGGACATGTTTTGCACTGTGAGTGACCCTAATGTATGCTGTACTTGGATCTCTGCCAAACAGACGCCAAGACAAAAAAATGATGCCTTATAGGTAGATATTACACCTTAACTGTTGTTCTCCCCAAAGCTCTGTCAACTGTGATTTTACTTTATAGGAACTTTGCCCAAATGTAACTTCAAGTAAAATGCATCCAATATTGACAAAAACTTTTGAAGAAGTAGCAGTAGCAGTATTTATCTCCTGAACTGGTCCCCTTACTGACTCTGATTAGTATGGACCCCACTGCAAACAATCATAAGAAAACACAGAATTTACCATGAAATAAAGGAAATTATCTACCAGATTAGTTAACAATATGACCCATCTTAGATATTCTACCCACCACAGCCAGAGAAATAAATTAGGTCTTTCCATGACTGTTGAGTGCTGTCACATGTTGATGCACAGACAGCATTACATCTGGAACACATGCTATCATCTTATGAAAGTTACAGTGCTTGACTCAGACAGCTGCCCAGGTGAATGCTAGCTGCTTTCTGAAATAAGAGTTAGTTGTTTGCTTTTCTGCATTTTATTAGTGCATCAACCTTGAGTAAGCATGCTTGAGCAACTGACTTGACCCTGCTACTTAGATATGCTAAAAACTTGCTAAACCTCCTCTGACCAGGCTATCTCCTATTGCCAGTTCAAGGACTTTTGTATTGCCTCTGTGTAATGTGAGACCTTTTGTGAGACGTTAATTTTTCTTTTTTTTTTTTTCTTTAGATACATTTCTAACACACCCATTTCTATGGGCACTGAAATATTTATATAGGCAATAGGTAATTAATTCATCAGCAGGAATCAATTTTCCACTTCTGGGTTGCTTTTGAGGCAGCAGTATTTTGCTAATGCAGAATACCTATCCAGAAAGCAACACAATATCCTAGCTGATTTATTGAAACTATATTTTTTAGATCCTTTTTTTTTTTTTTTTTGCTTTGGTGACTCATGCAACGCGGTGCCATTTAAATGCTGTGTGTAGAACACGCACTTGTTTGAGCACTTCATTATTGGGCTTGAAGTAGTACAGTATATTGTTCTGTTTAGGGAACAAGTTTGAATTTACGATCAACTCAGGAGAGCCTCACAATGTATCGTTGGGTCAAGGACAGGAAGCAGTAGCAGAAATAGCTATGGAAAAAGCATCAAAAGAAGGCCACTGGGTTATACTTCAAGTAAGTCAAAGCCCTTCATTACATCAGTACTGCATTGCAGTGTTAAAAACTGAAGCTTTCCAAAATAACATGTGCCTAGATGAAAGTGTTCTAAATAGTGATTTAAAACTTCCTTTGTCTTCTCCAGAAGGGAAGTATGTAACTTCATCTGTATATGCAAGTATCACTCGGTATCACATAAAATACAAATTGCAACTAAGTAGCAGCTTTTCCCAAGCACGGTATTGATTTACTAATTTATTATCCATTTGGAAAAAAAAATCCTTTAGTAAATAAATATGTAGCAAAAAGAATTGTTATGCTGTATAATCAGATGAATAGATACAAACAGGGAAGATTGCTGTCATTATGCAGTATATTGTGCTAAACAGATGCACACTTTTTTTTTTTTTTTTCCCCCAAATACTGTGCAATATCAAACTGTTTCCTTATGTCTGGCCTTTTCTTGTATCAATAAAATGTTTCATATTTCAAATCAATAGCTCACTGGGAGTCCTATTTTTTCCTCTCCTCCCCCCCTCCCTCCCATCTCTGAATATTTATTTTATAGCAAAGAGGCTCAACACATTAGAGAAATTACTGAAGAAACCCAGGGAAGGAAGTCAGCAGGGTGATTGGTTTTGAGTATGGGCAACCTGCCCCTTCTCCTAAAGAACATCTCATTCCAGGGGGGATTTAGTAAACCGCTTATTAAAATAACTGATAAGCCACTGCCTGAAATGCTGCCTTATCGCCATGCAGCACTGGATAAATTTGACCAATAAAACATCATAGAAATAAAACTTTTAAAATGTGACTTCTGATTTTAAAAGCACCTGAAATGGTGAAGTCACTATAAAAGCCTTTATAGGATACACAATAATAAAGCAAAATACATTTCACTTCTTAAAGATTTGTTCACATATCCAAGACTGAAATAATTACACAGCTATTTAAAAAAAAAAATCAAACAAGAAATTACTTCTGTTTTAATGCATCACGTACAGCATCTGGTTAAAAACATACCTATGTGCCTGGGAAACAGGGACTTTGCAGTCACACAGCTAGTTACTGTAGTACAGAGTAAGAATTTATTTTGGATTTTTTTTTTTTAATGTCAGACCATGCCTTTTCTGTCTCTGAAACATCTTTTATGTATTTAGAATATGCCATGCCACTAGAACCAGGCCTTCAGCTGAGAGAAATCAGTAAGGTTCACTATGTTAATTTATACCAATAAGAATTTGATCAAAAATGTAGGATCATACATAAAGAGAAAAAAGTGGTTTGGCTGTTAGGTTATCACGTTTTTCTCTGGCCTTTCTAATCTTTGTTTTGGAGGTGTTTTAATAAAACTTTGCTACTGACTCTCAAGACACACAAACACGGGTGTACACAGGTAGCATTATAAGCTACGATCAAACATGTGGTCAATCAAGTACCTCTGTCACCAAACCTCTTTGGAACACACAACTGCATTAAAGAAAGCGCATCAACCTGAACGCTAAGGAACTCACCAATAAAAACAAAACAAACAAAACAACCCAACTCTGTTTAAAGACTGTCGTTAAAAGTGTGTCCTACAAAACCTTTGTAAAGTCACAAAGGCCCTTCTTCTTTTCCTCGTTTAGAATAATTTCTTTCACTAATAAAAAAGGGGGAAATTGCCAGCCGACTGCACACCGAATGGAAATCACCCCAAGTGCTGGGAGAACGCACAAAGCGAGCCGCCGGTCGCAGGCAAGGGCAAAACATGCTTCTCAACAACTTCTGAGAAGCGGCTGGCTCCGCCGGCCCGACGGGCGAGGCTGGGCCGTCCCTCGGAACGACTGCGCTTCCTCGCGGCCCGCTCGGCGCTACTTCGGGGCAGGTGCGCTCGAAGTGTCGCAGTCTGCCGGGCCAGGCCGGGCCACACCTACCGGGCGCCGCCAAGGCCCAGACCATTTAGGGTGGCGGCCAGGCTCTGCCCTTGAGGCGGTAACTTCTTCGCTCCCTGCGGCAACTGACGCTGCGGTGCGAATCCTTGGTACCCGTCGGGCACCCAGCACAGCGGCCCGTCCCCGTGGGGCAGTGGCGGGCCGCACCGTTCCGTGGGGTGCCGGAGAGCGGGATGCAGCCACAGCGGCGACAGCGCGTTCTCGGAGCCAGAGCGCCCCCTGCCGGCAGCTACCTCCCGCCGCCGCCCTGGTGGCGCCGCGGGCCGTGGCCGGGGCGGGCGTCGCCCGTCAGTTGTTGGTGTCTAGCAGCCGGGGTGGCCAGCTGGCTTCGGCAGCACGCTGCGCCGGGCCTGCGGCTGCACGGCTAAAGGGGACTCGGCCCGCCTCTGTTGGCAGAGTGGTCGGAGCCGCGGCGCTGCTCCGGTTTTGACCCTGCCCAGGGCTACGGAGCCGTGATGCCAACCGATCGCTCGGAGAGGATTTCCTCTCGCAGACGTGTGCATGGACGCTGGCGACAGGGAGTAAGGGGCTGCCCGCTCAGGGCTGTCCCCCAGCACTCCACGGCCAAATGCTCAGGTGCCTGAGGGGAAACTTTGTAACCCGCCCCCGTCCCAGAGCCCCGTGCTCAGGCTCTGGTGTGAGCCCCCTCGTTACCACCATGGAGCCGTCAGGCGCTGTTGAAGCAGAGTCGGCAGAGTCAGGGCACGTACTGCACTTTCTCCTGAAGTTTCCATCCCGAGGACAGGGGTTTGACATGAGCAGAAACCAATCCCGGAGAAGTGACAGACCTGCGGGGCTGGAGGCGACTCGGCCGACCGCAACCACCTGCGTCCGCACACCGCTCCGGAGGTTTGTGCCTGGGGAAAGCAAACGCCCGCGTTAAGCAGCCTTCCTTACTCATTGAAATGGCTGCAAGTACACTTCTGAGGAACTACATCTTAGAGAGATTTTGCGGGTTAATAACTCAGCCCCTGATCCCCTGCAGCAGTGACCTCTGATCCCGTAGCAAAGATGACTTGTAATGCTGCGCCAGCGAGGCTGCAACTGAGCAGCGATACTTACGAAGTGTCTGTGGGCGACAAAAGTTATTTTAGCAAGAGGGAGGCAAGGACGCCCTCTCCCTGCCCTCTCTCTGAGGCGATTTGTGACTACCATTGCCTGGTGGCTAGAGGGATCCTCCCTGAGCTCAGCGTTCTGTCGGAGGGAGGTGAGAGGCAGGTAGCAGGCAGCACCTACGCCTCTGCTTCCCAGCCCAGGCGGCCGAGCGCAACCGGGAGGGGTGGCTCCTGCCCTCCATCCTCACCGGAGAATGCATCTGCCGTCTCGCCACCTCCTCCTTCCCCGCCAGCCCTGAGCAAGGCAGGTGTAGGAAGCTCACAGCGCCGCCACATGCAAGGGCTTCATGCCCGACCTGCCCCTGGGAAAAGAATCACGTTGAAGGGGAAGGCAGGCGTGAAACAGGCCCCGTACATACATGGCAGCAAACTGTGGGCTCCATCTTCTCTCTGCGGCGCCGGTGTCCCTAGCCAGCAGCAGCTCACCTAACGGCAGCCCCGGGCCATCACTGCTGCGGCTCTGCGTCCCCAGCTGCCAGGAGCCTCCCGCTGCGAGGAGGAAGGAGAAGCATCTGAGCAGGGAAGGGGAACAAAAGGACGGGATCAGAAAAAAAAGAATAAAAGAAGGAAATGTAGTGAATAGTAAAAACAAGAGGAGGAATTTTCCCGGGGAGGGGAAGTGCCATTTACAAGAGCTGGTTTTTTCCCTACAATATCTGCAGAAATTCTGACAATGCAGGAGCTCATTTTCCCTTTCCCATCCCACCTAAACCTGTTGTTATTTAACTTCTATTATTTCACTTTGTTGCATCAGAAATGCTGAATCATAAAACGGGGGTTAGTGAAAATGGTATTTATCTTACAGGAATGAGCCCTGCATTATTTTTTAAATCCCTGTACTACCGCTGTTGTTGTTATCATCATCATCATCATGCATCTTGGCAGGTTGAAAGGTATCTCAGAACAGTAAGAAGTCAGCAGTAATTTAACATCCCACAGCAGTACTTTAAAAGCATCAAATAACAGTTTGAATTTTAAGTCAGTACAAGTGTAAATAAATGGTTGTACTCCCACAGGTCTGTTGTTTTTAAAGTTGTGATGATACTAAAATATTTTCCTAACAGCTTCGAGTTGCGACAGAATTTCAGCTCAAATATACAGATGTATGTGATATTGAATTAAACTATTTATCATTCTTTCCCATAAAAAAAATACAATTTGGCTCCCAGTGCACCATTTGAAACAGAAATTATTATGATAATACCACAGCTCCCATTTTATTTTATGGTAGTGTATTGATTGTCAAATAGACAATGCATACATTTTTTGTAATGGCCTAAAAGAATATATTCTATCTTTTTATTTTACAGTCCTTATGCCATTATTAACTTTCCTTCCAGTAAAGGATGGTGTTTTTTCAGAGATGCTACCATAAACTGCTCTATTTAATAAGTTGCTACACAGAATAATAACATTACACCAGACAGCAGTGCTTTATAATTTGGAAGAAATGACATTTTTCTTTTAAAATATTTCTGTTTTTAAATTAAAATTCTCTCTCTTCTGTTTTCTAACTGAAGAATACTCATTATTAGAATTTTTTTTTTCTTGCAAGCATCAGAAGTTGGGTGTGACGTGAAGGGGCTAATTAAAATGAGAAACAGATTAATTTCCACAGATATAAAAGTGTTATAAAGTCTTGTTCTCAACAGTGACTCCATAATAGAACAATTTCATTTATGTTTAAGCAGGTTCCTTATTCTGTCTAGTGAGAATTGCCACCACTGACAGGGTTTTTATTATTTCTTTGACAGTTTGATAGGAAGTCAGTGCTTGCTTCTGGGTTTTCAGTCTCTTCAAGCCTGGATTATGAAAGTTACCATAAAAATGTGGATGAAATGCTACCTCCCCAACGCCCCATCCGTTATGGCTTGCACCCCAACGTGGAGATTGCTTTTGTAATAACGACTGCAGACAACATGCTCCGTATGCTATTAGAGCTGCAATTCAAATACCCACTCACTGGGGAAGGAGTCTCCCAAGCTGTGGAAGACAAGGTCAGTCAAAACACAGAGCAGGCTGAAAATCTGTCACAAGATGGTACGGTGTCTCTAGGTTGGTTTTTTTTTGTGTGTGTGGTTTTTGGTTTGGTTTTGTTGGTTTTTGTTTGTTTGTTTGTTTTTTCCTGTGGCTACCTATTTCAATAGAATTAGGTGTTTTAATACTTATTTTTTACAAGGATTCAATATGAAATTTGTAATGAGTGATCTCTAGTTTATGTGAGACATAAATATATACATTATTTTGCACCACACGGAAGAATGATCTTGCTCAAGTGCTATGATATATGAATAGCGTTAGTCCACTTAGGATCCTTTGTCAGGTTGCAAAAATGTGATTACTTGCAAACAAGAAGGGAGAATTTGCTTTAGCAGCATGAAATGTTGCTGCATGGGTTGTTTTCCATTTCACAGAATAAATCCTCCTTACCCTTCATTAACTGCTTTCATTGCAAAAAGTTAAGATACACCAAGTTTGTAATTTCCTATACATTATTGCAGAAGTGGGTCCATGAGACACTTGTCTCATGGCAATGTGGTACCTCTTAAAGGTTGAGCTGGTTAACAAAGAAAAAAAACTTGAAGAAAGTTAAGATCAGACATCTTATCCAAACACCAGGAGAAAGCTCTTCACGTAAACTGATTTGTTTTCCAGAATATGAGAGACTAGATCAGCTGATATATGAGGGAAGTTCTCTTCAAGAACTTAATTTAGGTCTGAAGATATGTGTACATTGCTTCACTAATCTCTGGGGATGCATGGATTTAAACAACATCAGTGTAGATACCAGTAATAGGCAGTTGTGAGTGGACTTTGAGAGCTTTTTTCTGATATAATTGATTAAAAAATTGCACTTTCATAAACTGCCTACTCCAAACATGTAACTCATCTCTGTATATCAGATGATCCAGGAAGAAGGTCCATTCCAACCTTACCATTCTATGATTTGTTTTAATTTGTGTGAAAAAAAAATACCATGAAACTGTTCAGGACACTGAAATCCTCCCTCTTTCTCTCTATACTAGGAAGCAAATCGCAAGGTCTCTGATACAGTCTGACTCCTATTTGAGTGCAGACTGAGAGGTAAGATAGGGACATTCTTCTCTTCTGCCACTGCAGAAATTTGGCTCCTCTGTTTTAACTGCTAACAGATCTGGTTCCTAGTTACAGTGTGTGTTCATGTGTGTTTTAGGCAATCGTTAGGAGAGAAAGGAGACAGCTGTTTGATACCTCAGATGCCAAAAATGAACTCTCCTTCATCTAGATTCCCGCTGGATAAGGTACATGTTTCAGATCATGTTAAACGATCAATATGTACAAAGACATCAGTATGTGGCATTTACCATCATTAGGAGGTGGTCATTAACTGCAAGTAAAGGCATGGTAACAGTAACACCCAAGTCCTGATCTCACTGTGTGTCTAGTCAGTGCAGCAAAGGTAGGTAAACAGGACACAAGTAACTCATCAGATGTCTTTGCGATTTTTATGTAGTGCCTTTCAATGCCGACAGAGTGCTGAATAGCAACATGTAATGTCCTTAACCATGCAGGAACAAATTTTCATAATTCCCACCAATCTCAAACAGTGATGTACCTGCTGCACTAACACTTAACATAGGTTCAAATCATGGAATTGGGCAACCAAGTAACTTATAGAGCATTGCCAGCAATTTACACAATCAAGGTATATGCACGCACAGATGTAGCTAATTCACACCACTCCAAGATTAGGAACTGAAAATCTAATTCATGGGGCTAGTTTTTTTAAGTGACCTCCTTTCTCACCACCTAGAATTACCTTTCTTTCGATCTTTAATTCAGAGTAACAAAACATGGGCACTCAAATAGCTATTAGTGCAAGCCAGCCAGCAGAATGGTAGCTTGATTGCATGTACAATTTTCTGTGGGATATCTGAAAGCAAGTTAGTAATTTGGCCCTTTATCATTTTCTCTCCGTACATACGCGTAGGTGGGTGCCTCTGCGCGTATGTATATGAATTACTATATCATACAATTACTTAATGCAATTAGAGCGAATTGAAAAAATACAGAAAAAACAGACCCTACAGTCCTGGTTTTTTGACCATTTCCACTTTTTAAAAAATAAATGACTCATCCTAGTTGTAAGAGCCAAGATATTCTTTACAGTTGACGATTTAGCTACCTTATGTGTTTTTACTGGGGAAAAAAAAGCCCTCTATCATTTATCATGTCATCTTATCACAGCCTCTTTGTGAGACGCAAATAGCACACTAACGTTTTCTTTTGTTAGGGTGAGTTGGCAATCTCCTCAGAGATGAAGCAACTGCAGACAGCTCCTTTTTTTGATAATCTTCCTGACACTTGGATGAGACTGGTTTATCCATCAACATACAGTTGCTCAGTGGTAAGTCGCATGCCAACAGTCAATCAGTACGGATGGTGCTTCTTGTCCATCATGAAAAAAAAAAAAGAATAGAAACTAAAGAAAAATTTTTGGCAAGTATCTTACCTTCTTGTGTAACTCAGAATAGCTTTTTATCATAAACTGATACTACCAGTGTAATGAAAAGCAGAAAGAGCCTTGCATTTACCTTGTCAATTACTGCAGACTTTGGAAGATTTCTCTACAATTTGCATTCCCTCTTCTTCATTGCCTGCTTGGTTTTTTCTCCAGCTGTGTGTGCTGATCGTTTGGCAAGTGCCATAGCACATAGTATGTGGTTCCTACTCAGAAGACTAAGCTCGGTTGCTTGCATATTTTGGGATCAGAATTTGCCACAATAGAGGGGTACTGTTCTGAGCTCAAGGATGAAATGATCACCAGAAGGAGCAGCAATTAACAAAACAGCTTGCATGGAAAAGATAAATGTTTCAGAGCAAGTAGTGGGCCCATCACGTTTCTGTTCATCTCATTTTAAGATGTGTCCATCTGCCTATTCTCCATGGCTGTCATGTAACATTAAAAGTGAATCTTAGAATAAAGAGTGAAGAGCCATCCAATTATTTGTTTGCTGACATACACCAAACTTTACTCAGGAGCCTCCTGAAAAACTGAAGGAGCCATTAGATCTAGCCACATCTGGAGAGCTGACCAATGGACTGGAGAGCTCTGCCTAGCACAAAGATGTGTAGTGCTAGAAGGCAAAGCAAGCCCACACTCCTAAGAGACTGAGAGGAAGAAGAATTCACGGTCAGCAGGAGACATTGAGGGAAGTACCAGAGGTACATTGTGGTGAAGATCAGTCTGAGCTTTACAGAATTAAATTCTCTTTTAGCCTCTCTTGACAGAAAACTAAAGCACCATAGAGATACTGTGATGTCTGCGATAAATACACGTCCTGAAGACAGAAAGCGTTGCCTAGGGGATATAATGCAGTAATGCTAAATTATAAGCTGTTTTCCTGAAGGACAACACAGCTGCTTTCTTTGAAAAAAAACAAAATGAATGGGGGAGCCAAGCTGGACCTTACATTCATATTTGGAGAAAAAAGGGTAAAAGTACTCACTGATTATACAAAAGTTGTCTTGCAGAACTAGTAGAATTTGAGGTGATAGATTATCTTTCGCCTTCAGGTGCAAAATGCAGTGAGTCACCAGGGAACAAAACATTGCCAGGAGATGCTCTGTTATGCAGCTGGACTCCAAGACATCCTCCCTGTTGGAACAGAGCATGTATGGGGAGGTGAAAGGGAGGTCTGTCACGAGCACTAGAGAGGTTATGCATGGACATGACTAGTGAAGTGGCCAGTTCTGCTTGGCTATCAGTCTCTTGGGTCTAGGGAGATGAAAAACCAAACAACAGAGGCTGAAAACAAAGCTTGAATCACTGTCACATCTAAAAAGCCCATAGTAATTGCTGTCAGTAGCAGGAGCTGTGAGCTCCCTACAGGGAAGGATGTCCTCTCTATACCACTGTTTTATGCATGCTGCAAAGCATGAGAAGGCCTCATTCATCTGGACAGTTTTATCCTCACTGTTTTACAAATCCCTCTGTCTCTTATATACCTACCTGACATGCCACCATCTGAGATATCACATAAAAACCTGTGATTTCCAAGCAGTTGCTATTTCAAAGTAAGGCATGATGGGGAGAGGAGGTGAAGGGAAAAAAAAATCTGTATGCAAGATTTGCTCAGCAAACATCTCAGAAACAGCAGACATGAGTGATTAAATTAAGGAGATGATGTCAGATCGCCTAATAATCTCAGATCTTCAGTTTGTCTTTAGGATCCTTTTTCTACATCTCTGAAATGAACATGAATTGTTGTAATGCTTCCCTTTATAAGCTGGCCCCATATGGCACCTAGTATTTCACAATGCTGTGTAGGAGTCGCCTCTTGCCCCTAAGCCAGCAGTCTCCTGTCTCTGGGTTAGAGACAGTCAACTATCCCCAAGGGAGAAGATGTGTCTAGCATTTCTTAATAGAAGCTTGTTATGAGGGTAGAAGCAACACTGAATAGCACCAAAAAAGATGTCAGCTAGAAAGGTGGGGATGTGATACCTGTTATGTTAAACGGGGTATATGGGAAAAAAACAAGCTGATGCATTCTTTTTCAGGCCACAAAAAAATCAGAGAAAACCCCAACAGATAAGGAAAAAGAGTATGGATGGAAAAGGAAGATTGGAAGCTTGTGTTACAGGTTATCCAGCTTTCTGGAAATCTACAGAAGACCAACAGAGGCAAATACGTTTGGGTTCTGCGCCGTGTCTGCCAATGCAGCCAACAGCTGGAGCAGGCTAAGGTGACAGCAGCAGTGTGGGAGGATTTGAAAGAAGACATTACATGCAGAGGGGATGAAGTGTAGGGGCTTGTAAGGAGCAGAGGGTAGCAGGGGGTGGGCAGAAAGTCACAAAATGTAGGAACTGCAAGAAGAGGGACTGTTCATTCCCCCTTTGGAAGATATTCATAATACACAGATACAGGCTTAGAAACTATTCCATGAAAGCTCAGGGTTATGGCACTGACTCCCTTGCAGGCTAGAAAAATACATGCTTGAAAGGAAAAGGCCTTCAGGGTAGGAGGGTTTGTTATTTGGGTTTTTAACTGACAGAATCCACTGCTGACTTGTAAGGTGGGGAGGTATTAACTCCGGAGAAGGAGGAACAAAAGGCAGGGATTGCAATCCTGCAAGAAAAAGCAAGAAGCATTGCAAGTAGAGGTGGGCTGGTCCAGAGGGGGGAGTAAGGATATTCATCGAGTGCTCTGAGATGAAACATGCTGTGTGTTCGCAGAGGTGCCTGTCAGTCAAGTGTGGGAGCAACATTATGACAACCTCTCTTCCAGGAGCAGCAAAGACCAAGAGGATTTTCCTTTTTTTTCCTGCAAAGCCATCCAGCAAATTACTGAAATGGTTGTTTTAACAATCAAAGCTAACTGGGAGAGAACAAAAGAACTCCAGATGCATCTACATGCACATCCATCCATCTGTCCATGTCCTCCTATGGCCTTCAATGAGCCAACTTGCACTTAAAGAGAGCCTTACATTGGTGAGAAAATGGGCAGCAAATTATTTAGCTGCTGTAAAACTTGAAATGAGCTACATTTCAGGAAGTAATATGAAATCTGTGTAACTTGCATGAAAATTTCTGAGTACCGTTAAGTAATTCACACAGAACAGCAGAAAAGGGGTTAGATTTCCTTTAGAGGAGCCACACTCATTTCCTGAATACTGACCTGCTGTCTGACTGGCTTCCTCTTGAAACACGGTTGCTGCTGTGGTTCCTTGAGACAGACGGCCTCAGGTTCCAGAGGGGCTGTTCTGAAAGCCCATTAGCACACAATATTGCTGCACTTGCTGCTATTCACTTCTCAGTACTTAAAAATACAAATGCAGAGCTGTGCTAAAATTAAATTTAAAAAAAAAAATTAAAAAAAAAAAAAAGAGAGATAACTTTGGTCTGGAAAAAACTTAATATAAGGAAGTTGCTTGTTAAAGAGGAATTTGTTGTTCAGCTGCACTCAAAACACAAGAAAAGGGAAAAAACATTAATGTGTGCCAGGGCAAAAGTAGCACTGTCTTGGCAAGAAAAAGAAACATATGCAAGCTTCCGAGTTAGTATTTGAACAATAGGAAAGAAAATGAACTAGAAAAACTGCCTGATGGGCTGCTGAAGCCTCCTCCCCTCCTACACACTGATATTTTTTTGTTTGGTTGGGTTTTTTTGGGTTTTTTGTTTTCTCATACCCGGATAAGATGGACTAATGGTACAACAAATAGCATCTGACACACAAGTTTTATTAAAAAAAGCCCCACAGTATTAAGAACGGGATTCAAAATGGGCTGAACTTCTTGAATTCAAAGGCAATTAGATAAGTGATAAAAATATAATAAACTACCACCATTTGTTTCTGCCAGAACATGTTAGACACTGAAAACTCTATGAGCTTTTTCACAGAATTCATATCTCAGTACAGGTACAGGATGGAAAAAATGAACCAAAACACCAAAACCAAATCACACCCTGAATCCCATTTTGAAGATCAAGGTGAGAAGAAACCCTAAGTCTAGCTGTCACATATCTGAAGTAATAGGTTTTCCAGTGTTTGCTTTAGTCATTTACTCTGTGGCTGTGATCTTTAGTAAATTATTCCTAACCCTTCCTCTGAAGTCTGCCCTTCCTGAGTTTTATCCTAGGTTCCTAGCCATCAACTTCTTAAATTTCCAGTAACATTTCAGAGCTTTCTTTACATATTGCAGATGGGGCTGAGAATTCCCCATTGCTAAGCTATTCAATTGTATTTCCTTTTAATCCTTTTCCTACACAAAGCAAATATCTAAATACTGCCTCTGTCAAAGTAGGTATTTTAAAATATATATGCTTAGCTTGGGGCTGGTGGGAGGAGCAGACTGCAATTGTTTGCAGCCCAAAAGCTTCACTTACTGCATCCTTCTTATTGTGGCAGGTGCCAGGCACAGAGTGTATTTAGGTCCTTCCCAGTGCCTGTGATTCCATTCCTGACCTTCTACTCCTGGTTTGCTTCTAAACACTTCTAAAGTAACAGCACCCTGTTCAAATCCTCAGTGCTTCCACATTTGCTAAGCAGCACATTCTATTAGAGAGCACTTTCACTGCAGGTTCAGATTCTCAGACATAGATCATACAATGTGCTGAGAAGTATTGGCTGGGGAAAAAAGCTGTCATACATAGCAAGGCTACCGATAGCACACAGCGTATTGCAGTCCAGCAAAAATCACTAATGTCAAAGCCAAACAGCAATTATTTGTGTGGTTGAGACAAGTAAAATAAAATATGTATTCTAACTAAATCAGTTTTTAGCAATACCAGGCACAGGTTAATCCTTTGTAAATATGGTCACAGAGTACATTAGACACCATCCCGCCTACATAAAATGAATGCAGCACGCACTGTGATGTATTACAGAGGCAGGATAAATGAGGGAACTCTTCTGCGTTTGATCTGGTTCTGCTCTGTAATTCAGAGATACTGGAGATGGGTGGTGAGTTTCTCATTGATCCCAAAAGAACCAATATTGTTGAATCCTGTGAAATGTAAGCTTTGTAGAGGATTGGAGGCTATGCACGAAGGACACTGCAGCACTGGGGGCATATTCTCTTCTCGGGAATGTGTGTAACTGGCATTAACAAGAGTCATACACATCCTAGGGAAACTAGACCCTGTAGCTTAACAATAGTGAAAATCATACCTAGCTCTACAGGCAATTATATCACGCTCATTGCTACATCTGCATCCAGTTATCAAAGGATAGGTTTCCAGCAGATAATAAATGAACCTGGGAATGAATGCCTTGAGAATTTTGAAACAATGCTAAATCTGACACACGTCAGCCTTTAAAGATGCAGCAAAATGCAGTCATAGCATCACTCCAAGTCTAAGATATTTTAGATAGAAAACACAAGGCTAGCACATAGATGTGGGAATAATCAATTCCAAGGATTTCCCCCTTCGCCCCCCCCCCCCGCCCCTTCTTTTCAGCGTTTTAAACCACTTACACCAGTCCTTCTATGAACTGTATTTTGCATATGGTGGAGGTGTTAATGCACAGTTACTGCACAACGGGGCTGTGAATTTTAGTTAATGAAAGCTTTTAAAGGCACAATGAAATCCTCAGATGAAAGGCAACAAAGAAGTGCAAAGTATTATTACAGCCTAGACTTAAGTTTTACTGAGAGCATTCTTATACACGATGGACACAGCATAAATATGTATTAAGGATGATAACCTCTCGGTAAAGGCTAATTCCCACTCCTAAGGCTGCCAGAGACAAGGGGTGGCAGTCTTGTAAGAATAAAGTCTCATAATGTTTTCATCCTATTCCTACCCCCAGGAGCTAGAAGAGGACCCCTGTATACATTCAGAATCCTTAATGAATACCATGGCCATCCCGGCACATTGCGTGCACAATTAGATCACAAGGGCTGCAGACCAGGATGGCTCAGTGAACATTTAAAGGCAGAGGCAAGTATTGGGAAGCACAGCAAATGCTGTAGTTCCAATCACAGCAGTGTAGCACACCGTAACTTTACACTGTAGGATTGTATGCTATGGAAGAGGTAAGCAAAGGGACAGAAACCTGCTTGTTTTTTCCTTTGATAACTTTTGCTAAAATCCAAGTAATTTTTTTGTGCATGGTAACAAAAAGGAACAATTGATTGCAAAGGTGAGAAAGGTATAGCTGTCAACAGGATGCAGTAACCCACCTGAAAAAGATCTAGCACCAGAATAAATGTACAATATCTTACCAGGTTGAGAGAGAATGGGATCTGCTTGTCTCAGTGATGGTTTGATCTGTTAGGATAGGAGTGAGGTCTTCAGGTTGAAAAATGTTATTGTTTCCTGGGTCTGCATGAGCTAACACTAATCTAAAGGCTGCATCCCTCTGATTGTCTGTCCTCTTTCACTGGTCATAATCTAAATGATCTGTAGTGTCTTTTTCTTTCCTTTTTTTTTTTTTTAATTGCCTCTGTTCAGGGAAAAGATTACAGCTTTATTTCAGTTATTATTTGCATGTTTTTCTTAACAGTTTGCTCTCACCAGCTTCAGATTTAACCTTACGTGTTCCCAAGTTCATGAAAATACTAAAAAGGATTTTTATGTCAGTACCTAATATTTTAAAAGTCATAGCAGGCACCTCACCCATACATCTCATGTTCCACCCTCTTGGTAAATGTATTCTAAGACTCTAACTCACCTGCTTTAAAAGGACTGGTGTGTTGAACCAGATGGCCTTTATCCACCGCTATAGCTTTTCATGTTACATTCTGCTGCTCCAATTTCTGTATTTTCCCTGCATTTTTTCAAGACAAAATGCAGAACTTTAAAGTCTCATAAGGTTTATGTGACAAAATCTTACTGCTAAGTAGGGTATTACTGACGGATTAGTTTAATGCAATAGTATAATGTAATTTAATTATAGTAATAGTGCACAGCAACAATCTTAGTACTTATGCCAGATAGTGAGACATTCTCTCTTAAAAGCTTCATCATTATTATTTAGGCTTTAGGTTCAGTTCCACAGTATCCCCCCTCCACACATATTAAATTAATTTCATAGGTGTAGAAGAATAAACATTAAATAAATTGCTCCCATTTTGCCACTGTACAATTTCATAAGAATTCTCAGTACTGACTGGAAACCTGTTTTGCATCACGAGACAATAGTCAGCCAGCCTGTGGTGAAAGCTTGTAGTCTTCTGGGCATCTGTCCTCAGACCTGTGCGCTGCAGTTTAAAACAAAACAAAATAAAGAAATACAGGGGGGGAAAAAAAACATTCTACCAAGTCTACAAGTCTACCTTTTGTATTTACCTGAGAGCATTTAATGTAGATTTATCTGAATTCCTCTGCCAGCCATGAACCATTTCTACATTTGTGTAAACTACTGGAGTTTAGGGCTTCAGCTTTTTCAGCCCACAACTTCAGAGTGATTTCATCTGTGGCTGACAGCAGGTCTGAAAATCCAACCTACAAAACCTCCTACTTCTTAAGTGTTTTCTATCTGAAGACCACAGAATTTTCCATCAGTGTCAATTTATCCTCACAACAGCTCCAGAAAGACAGAAAAATACATCTTCAGCCAGCACAGCTGTATGCAAAGTGAACATCTGTCCATTGCCAAATTCAGTTTAGCTAATAATAAACCCCCCACACTTTATTTTCCCTTCCAGACAGGACCAGACTGCAGGGGAAAGCCTGGAGAGGATTTCCATGCTTTAATAAGGGCAACAGGGAGAGCCTGAATTTCCTGAGGTCACCGAGCAAGTGTTTGGCAGTGCTAGGAAAAGAATTCAGTACTTATGCAGCCAAGATACCATCTTCACAGCCAAAAATGGATGTTTTTTTCCTGCAGCATGACTGCATTAGCTCTGTTATGATGACATAACAGCATAGACAGACAAGGTTCTGTGGATTTTATAGCAACGAAGTTAGATAAGGTTAATTTCTGATTGGCAGAGAGATACTGTCTTTTCATAACCGCATCATGACAAAAGCTCTCCTTGCCTTATTTCAATAGCAAGAAGCTAGATAAGGTGAATTTGCTAAACCACTGCAAATCACTGCTTTTGAAAGAGAGTAACAAAGGTGTACCCCTTTTCTTGGAACAATGGAAACTGCAATAGTCCTGTTATATGCAGACTTGTTGCTATTCATTTATTAGCTTGAGTAAGGTTTTGTAAGACCCAATAGCACATGTTTTTGAATGTATATATCTTTCTAGGTGTGAGGCTAAAGCCATAAAGGGGCTTGGGTTCAATGCTGCAGTGCTTGACTCTTAGGAGCTCTTTGAGCTCAAGAAAACTGTAGCTCCACAAACCCCAGCATCTTTGCAGAGCATGTCTGCACAGAAGTAGGGTGTGTGCAAGGCAATTACATTTTTGCTTCTTTCAAGGGTGGGTGGACACATTTCGCTCTCCTTTGACTTCACACTGGGTACAAGTGTGTGGAAGATCAATGCCCACTGATTCCTTTTAATGCAACATACCAAAAAGAGGACATAAATTGTGACAAACTTCTGCAATCTTCTTCAGTAGCCTCATCAGTGTATTTAAGAGCAGCTCTGTGCTGTGAGAGATTAAAATTCACAGCCTTTTTCTGTTTGATTTTGGGTAGTTTGAACCCAGGATCAATCTTTTGCAGCAAATATTTGTTATAACCTAGACTATAAACTGTTTTACAATGCCAAAGGCCACATATCTAAACTATGGCACCTTTGCAAGCTGCAGAAAGAAACATAATTATATACCAATTCACTTGTGCATTGATTTTAATGCGCAGCAGAACCCTCCTCTAGCAAGTCTCTGCTACTGCTGCAACACCCTGTACCCAGCAGACACCTGGACCTTTGATAGAAGCAGAACCATTTTTATACCTTTATGCCTTGGTGTTATTCATACCATTTGCTACCAAAAGCCTCTGCATTCCTTAAAGCTTTGTCTCAGAAGAAGAAAGAAATTCGGGTCAAACTTCCACATCAAAGCAAGCTAGTGGGAGATTTCAACCTTTGTCTTAGCTCCACATCTTAGGTGACTGTTCTAAAGATTTAAGGGCACTAAGAAAACATTGTCCTCTTTGTTGTGTTTTGCATGAAACTTTGTATCAACTAGAAAGCCAGAAGTTGTTCCTAGCCTAAGATCTACTACAGTAAATTAGGTCACCTCAGCTGCTTTTGTAGGCAAGATGATGTATATACGGCAAAGAAGTCTGTTCCTGCCATTGATAATACTGTTCCCTTGCCTATACGTGGTGGTTTGGAAATGAACCTAGAGTTGCTGTCTATTTAAAGTGAAACTCCTGATTATGAGTCTCTCTGCTATTTTTACATTTTTTTTTTTTTTTTAGCCATTCAGATGTAGTGAACAACTTCCGCGCTGCTGTGAGCTTGACTCCTAGCCTCAAGATCTCGCCCTCCCTCGTGTTGTCTGGATATCAGGTTTTTCAACCCCCAGTCCTTCCTCACAGGTAGGAAGCACATCACAACTCATTAGTAATTTACTGCTACAGTAATTTTTATAATTACTGCCAGGAGGCCTCATTAAATTTGATCTAATGAATAAATATTGTATTTTTCAACGTGATTACCAGAACAGCTTAAGCTGAGTGCCATAAACAATTATTTTCTTCAATACATAGAATGTCAGTGAGTATTGATTTTTATTTTGTAAAGAATTTACTGTATTCCTATCCATGGCTAGTAAGTAATAAATAGCCAGCCCTCTGAAGTGTCAATTGCCACAGAGCAGAGGGCAAAACAGAAATGGGGTCTCTCTTGCCAAAAGTAAAATAATGCATATTAGTGAAGAGAAAGGGCTTGTCTGGAGGTTGAGGAGGAGTGCTGCAATGTGAGTCTCTCTCCTAGCTCTCAAGAAAGCAGCCTGCTTTAGTCTGGTGTCTGATTTGAAAGTGAAAAACTTCAGCATGTACTAGCAGGATACAACAAACCATTTTATCACAGAGAACTGATGTGAACAAATGACGCCTTACGTTTCTTTTGCTTTTAGATCACTTGATCAACCATTCTTCTATCAGGGTTAAGAAAAAGAAAGAAACACATAATATGCTGAACCAAGGCTGCAAATCATACTTACTTTCCAGCATAATTTACACCTTTTTTGGCAGTTGCAGACTTCAGCATGCAAACCTCTCTGAACCATAACAAAAGGCATGCATTGGCAGTGTTTTAGGATATACATCAGAGAGGAGCTCAGAATCAGAAAACCCTTCAAATTTCTGCCATCTAAGAATGTTTTCTGCAGCTCCAGCTATATGGTACCACATTAGACAGATCCAATTCCATAGCTCTAGCACTAAAATAAATTTAAAGTAAATTTATCTATATAAACAAATAGCACTGCTAGGCCTGTACCATCTTTTTTTTTATTCGAGTAATTCTTTCAAAAGGTGTGTGGGTAAACCCAGGCTCACCAAGGGCAATATAACTGAAAGACACTTTTTTTTTTTCCTATTTAGCAGACATTTTAAAATAAGCTGTCTTTTCTTCTTTGGTTGTTTTGTATAAGGAAACCTGGGAAGTCTTAAGACTTCAGCTCAGTATCTCCCACTCAGTCTCCTTGCTACAAACTATAATTGTCCTCCACAAAATTTCACAGTGCAGAGCAGTTACTGTCATCAGAACAGCCTCTCTGACTTTCACCAATATGCAACCTTCCCCTTTACACATAACCTCCAAGTAAACTGTAAGCAATTACCTTTACATAGGACAGTAGGACCAGTTCCACCGTAGCTGCTGCTTCACTCCATAGCATCTATATTTCATGACACACATTTGCTCTCATAAAGTCCCTTGAGTACCTATGTTTCTGTTGTGGCAGATGTGGAGGAAGCTCAGTCTCACCCACGCTGGCTGATAAACATCTGTGCCTCCAGATAGCCTGTCAAACAAAACATAACACCCTCATCTCACCAGTGGTGAGATTTGGTGGCACTTGCTGAATGATCTTTGCACAAAGCAACCACGAAACATCTTCTTTTCCTCCTTTTTTTGATACTTCATGACCCAGAAACATGCCAACCACAGCACTGCAGAACTCAGTACAGGTGAAAAGCAGGTGAAAAGGCAACTGTACCCTGTGCTACTGTGCTCTTAACACTTCCACTACCTCCCTTCTACTCCAGTAACTGTATTTTGGAAGGGAGAAAGTAAACATGGTTTAGGTGCCAGGCAAATGAGAAATCATTGCTCAGAAACTGAGGCAGAATGAAGTTCAGGTTTTTTAACTGTGGGGAGGCATTAAGTATTCTGTACAAACTAAGCCATTTATGACAAGGACTTCTGAGAATCTCTTACAAATTCTGTGTCTTGCATATTGTACAGCAAGCTGTGGCATACCACACTCCAGTGAGGCTGGCTGTTTTACTAGACAGCAGGGAACCCTAAGACCTATCAAGAATCATGTTTCCTTATGGATCCTGACATCTTAAATGTATCATGTCGTATCTACCAGGGTAAAACGGAAGCTGGATTTCAGCAGTTGGGCTTAATTACCAAGTTAGTTAGGCTGATGTCAGTTAAACTGTTCCTCTCATCTGTCACTTTTCATTTGAAATGGAAAAAAAAAAAAAAATCAGATGGTAGTGGAAAGTGGAAAACCAGGTGGAAAGACAGCATTATCAACTGGACTGCCATAGTATCAACTCTTTTGTTCCAGATGCAGCGCATAATACACTTAATAGTGTGTTAAAGAAATAGACTAACTCTGCTTGCAAGGAGAAAGCATTTCTGGCTGAGGGTAAGTCTGCATATCTTCATGAAAACTAATTGCAATCATGTTAGGAACATTTTTTTTTTTTTTTTTTTTTTCTTCCCTAAAGCAGGTTTTAGCTATGTTGGTGAACAGGGTTTTGGTCTTACAAATGCAGAAAAAGCAACTTGTTTAAGACCATACCAGCAGGCTTTGACAGAACAGCGTGTTTGCTGTAATGGGCACATAAATACCATATATACTGGTATGTTTTTATTTACTGGAGATACTTTTCAGAGCTTTGTAGTGCAGATGCTGTTTTCTAGCCAGAGAAACCATTAAAAAATAGCAGTTACTTTTCCCAGAGAAAACTGGGATTATATCAAAGCAGTTCAGTTCTTCACAACAAAACTCTGTTCTTGGTTTCCAATACCAAAATTGCAACTTTTTCATATGAATTAAATGGAAACAGAAATAAAGGGGGAAGAAAAAGCTTTTAGAGTGTTAACTCTCCACGGCAGGAGGAAGCCAGCATGGGCATTGAGCTCAGCACACTCATCCTCTTCTCCCTGTTGAAAGGGACACAAAAAGAACTCTGGCTAAGCATTTATTTTCTGCTAATGTGAAAGTTTTCTTTTAAAGAGGAAGCAGATTGAACAGAGCATGAGAAAAGAATTTGACTCTGGCTTATTTCCAAAGGTTGTTTTTTGTTTTTTTTTTTTTCCTGATGATTCACTGTTATCACTTGTATTCACATTAGAACCAGCCTCAAAAAGAAATACTCAAAACTGAAACCATCTCCCCCCCACACGCCCAACAACAAAAACCCCATAGCACAAAGCACTAAGAAACAGGACCTTTCCTACTGCTAAATTCTGCTAATAAGCTATGTACGAAGAGAATCACATAAGAGAAGGGCAGCTATGTTCATTCACATGAGTAGTAAGAAACCTAAGCCTCTAGATCTGGAACTTTAGAGCACATCTAAAGATGGTGAATCTCCAAGGTATTAAGCAAAATGGTTGACACTAATTGAACTTCCTGTTTTACTTCAGCTATATAATAAAATATAAAATGCCTATTTGTCTGAAGTCCAAAACGTTTAGGTTTTCAGTATGGTCTTTCCAATAGTTTTATTTTTGAACAGGAGTTTATTTGGATATTCAGGGAGCAGACTGTAAGTGCTAGTTCTCTGAAAACATGAACCATACAAATTAATGTATTTGTGGGCACCCTCTCTCCCTCAGCCCTGGTGGCAGTCAGTTGTGAATGCCCAGCTTATGTAGCAATTCACAAACATACCATTTTAGGTAGGCATTCAATCTAAAAGGAGGCAAAGCAAGGCAAAAAGGAATGCTGGTAGGATTGCTTTGTTACTGTGTACATGATTAGAAGAAAATAAGGATGCTTGCCATAGGCTTCTGTTATTTACACCTCCTGACAAAACCTAACACACAATTTCATTCCCCCTGCCTTCAATGATATTATCAGACAGGTAAGGATATAAAGCTAATTTGAGCCCAAACAGCAATCTATGATTTTAGTAACATTTTGTTCAATTTTCAGTATTTACTGCAGACATACTCTAGGGGAAAGATTGTGTAAGGTCTCAATGCAGGAGGATCTATGGTTCAATTGATTTTCCCCCCCCCAGTTCGAGTGATCAGCACAATGTAGTACTAATAAAAGGGAGAAGTGCAATGCCTTCTTACCCTATCCTCACCATACTGTTGCTTCTGGTCTTTTTTTTTTTTTTAGGCAACAGAAATGTCTACCATCCTTGCAAATGGAGCTTCATCAATTCTAGATGGAAGAAAGCCTGTACTAAACAGCAGCAGCAAGCAGATCTTGCTTAATATGACTGTAGCTCTACACTCTAGACATGCTTTCTTAGGAATTCAGTATCTGTAATTTCTGATGTCAATCACAATAGGATTCCAAATTCCCCCTCCAACTCCCAGTTCCAAGTCCTACCACTAGCACTAATCATTACATTTTGGGGTTCAAACATACAATTCCCATCCCATTTGCCACCCCTATCCAAGAAGGGTGTGGTTTTTTTTTCCCCACACTTATTATCTGGAGAAGAGGGAGACTCAAGCATGAAAATGTGATGCTCTTTTCTCTTAATGATTGCAGTTCATACACCCATGTATACCTATGACACAGTCCAGCATTATCTGGCTGCTGCCACTTAAGAAACCATAGACTGGCCAGTCTACACGTGACAGAAAAAGCCAGTACCTTTTAACTCACTGTTTTAGTTGCAAAGCCAAGACCATGAAAGAGCACCAGGCAGCAATACCAAAGTCTCTATGTTAGCTTAAGCCATTAGCCATGCAAAAGCTGCAACAGCAAAAACCCCTAAGAGAACAAACTGGTTTATGCCAGCAGAGGTCAGTGGGTGCCTCTCTCGCCAAATGTTTCAGATGCACATTGTGTATTACAGATAAGCTTTCAAAGTCAGCAATGTTCCTTCACCCTAGAACAATGAAAGCCATTTTTTTTATTAGAAGCAACCATTTCACCCTTTTTGATCTCATTAGTCTACCCAAGCAAATGATGCTGCCTTGTTTATGTTACCATCTCCTTGCTTTACTCTACAAAATACTTTTTTCTGGTTTTAGCAGACAAAATAAAGGTATATTAGCCCATGAGGCTAGGAAGGGAGGGGGGACAGGCTCCAAAGCTAATGCCTATTTTTAGAATTTCCATTACAGCTCCCTACACTAATGCAACTGGCTAAGCAGCTGAATGTGTTGCTCTGGAATGTACAGTGTGTGCTATCTGATCAGCCTGTGAAACAACACTTCAATGCTATTAAATTAAACATAATGAAAAAATAGTTTGCTTAAGTAAGGAAGACAAAAATATTTTACAATTTGAAGAGACTTAATGCTTCAACATCTGGCTCAATTAAAGAGCAACTCAAAGAAACAAATAACATTAATATATACTAATCTAAGAAAGTCTTCTGGTAGTAAGGAGGTTTTGGCCAATTCCATCAGTAGATAAGAGTAAAATTTTCAGTACAGTGATAGTGTAAGCAAGCTTGGGAGTTTATTTGCATATTTAACTTGATTAAAAAAAAAAACAAGCCAAACCAACAAACAAAACACCTATCACTGACCCTTCTGGCATAGTCACCTCTCTCAAGAGTATTACATAGCCACAAATGCCCTTCCCATCCACCTCCCATCACAGAGTGTAATTTGCCTAGTCTTTCCAATACTCTTATTTCTAGTAGTTACAAATGATTGCACCAGGCTACACATAAATATATATATATAACTTTATCGTATCTAGGCCCAAGATCACCTGGTCCTAAAGTTGAGAGCAATGAGAAAGCAGAACTCATAAAGCCTTTTTCAATGATAAATTAGGAGTCATTCTACATCATACATGTGCTTCAGTCTGTGATACTCTGTATCTGACAGAATTAGGATCTATTCCATCATTAGATTTTATGAATTGCTGCTTATCTGCTGTAGGAATAAGCCATTGACTTTAAGTATTCATGAAGTTAGTATCAACAGCCCTTAAGTATCTATGGGACAGAGGCTTGGACTGCAAACATACCACACAATTGTATACAAGCTTATTGTTACACCACCAGCAGTGTGTTGAACGGTAACACATATGGATACTTTTAGGTGACACGAGGATTTTACCAGTAGATAGTACTGAGGACAGCTCCACCACTCTGCTTGACCACTTCCTTCATTTCCTCTCCCTACAGGTCAGCTTTCTGTGATCTGACAGTCTCACGTGACTCCGCTCTCTAGACCCAGCTACGCTGATGCAAAAGCAAGAAGCACAAGTCTTTGGTACTGTCCACCTGCAGTCAATGCCCCCCAGGCAATATTGTCTGTTCCAGCAGAGCTCACAAGTTACTTAAGAATTTGTTTTTCTCTGGCCTGAACCCAGCAGCCATGTATTTCTACCCTCAGACACAGGGTACCAAACAATTCAATCCAGGCAGAGAGAGTATCAGAGAAAGCCTGATTCAGTGACATGGGGCTGGGGAGAAAAAGGTGTCCCAGGCCCGCTGCTCCTCAAGGAATGATGGGAGGAGCTAACTCCTTTACTTCACAACAAAAGTTTACCTGAGAGGTAGTAAAATCTAAGTACAGACTTTTAAAAAACAATTAAGAGGCAAAAAATCTAACTCCCAAATTTTTTATTTTAAAAATAAAAAACTTTGTACAGAACATAGTAGATTTGAGTAAATACAGCAGTCTCAGTGATATGACACAAAGGTTTGCTTTTAGCACAGTCCTTTCACGCTCTAGAAGGCAATCAGAAGGCAAGCCCAGCAATTAGATGAAAAATAAAAATTGCTCTTATCTGTCGGAACACGTATTTCTAGAGTTCCTTCTTCATGAAATGTACCTAGAGAGTCAAGCACACTCCACCTCAGATTGCATAGCTTTCACACTATAAAAACAAAGAGGGCAGGAGATTTTCACTAGGACAGATGACTTATGAAACTGCGAGTCTGAAACAACAGATTTCTTTTGTTTCTAAATTCCTTTCTCCTCCCCTCCCCTCCCACACACTGATGTAATTCCCAGACTGGTATAAACTGTGAATCATTTATATATACACATAGTGGACATACTGTGCAAGCAGAAGTCTAACCCCATGTTTTGTTCTAGTGCTCAATAAAAACAGGTTGTTTTTTCTACTATTCAGATGTACGTTACTTAGACCATTGCATTCCAAACCTTATACAAAGCTTATACAGTAGTCTCCATAACCAAAATAAGGGCATTTGTAAGCTTTGTGGTTATCCTGATGCAATTTTCATGGCATCTCCTCTTCTACAGCACCAAGCAGAAAAGAACCTGTCCACACACAATTCTTCAGCTGTTTTTGTTGTACTCACAGTTCGTTAACAACATCAAGCAAAATAGCCTTCTACAGTCATGTGGAGCCAGCTACAGACAGCAGCACTAATCACTTTTATAAGCATTCACAAACTGTATGCAACCCATTACATGCCCCTTATTTATTTTTAAGTCTTTTTGATGAGGCAATCATTCTTCCTCATCTGATATTAAAGCCAGGGTGTCTCTTGAGAACATTACATGTTTATATTCTGCTCTATGCAATTGGAATTCACTCACTTTACACTGAACTGTAGCTTAGCAAGTCCTTGCTTTTTAGGTTTTACAGAGAGAAAAAAACAAAAACAAAACAAAAAAATCCAGCCTTCTGATTCCAGTGATTATTTGCCACTGCCCCTTTTCCCAATAAGAAAATTCAAGTTACCATCTTTTGGCCACTGGTGGTGGGCCAACAGCCATACCAACAACTATGCCTCTACTTAACTCAAATCCTGGTCTGGAAGCATCCCTCTTCCCCAGGACCAGCGCAGCAGTTCATCAGTTACAGGATGGGCAGGGAATAAGAGAACCCACAAAACTAGTAACTAAGTAACCAGTAACTAAGGGTATTCTGGTTTAGACAGTTGTCACTCCATGGCATATACCACCAGTATGTTCCTATCACTGTTATCACTAGGCAGTGCTGCTAGTGCTGGTGCTGTGGAAGCTTTCAGCACTAGCATCATGTGGGCAAAAACACAAAGTGCAACCTCCAGCTGCTTCTGCTGCAGTTTTTAACTCAGATAATCATCCTTAAAATGGCCAATGTAGACTGAGTACTCTATAAAACCACATATTAATGCTTGGAGTCTGCTTGGCTGCAATTTTTAGGGCTTCCTGTTTGAACTTAAGAATGTGTTGTTTTAGAGAATTCTTAGCTTCTATTTGATCATTTATGTTCAGTAAGATCTGTATTGCAGTAGAAGTTGGCCTGAAGTGCATATATTTTACTGCTTAGTTCTGTGGGGAACAGTGCCCTGAATTTTCAGAATATCAGTGTCTTTTTGTGACCAACTTGAAAGCATATATAAACCTGAAGCACAGATCACTGCATGAAAATAATGGCTTAAAGCCCCATCTCCTTTCAGGAAGGAAAAAAAAAAGTTACTGGCATGAAAGCAAGGACTGGTGCTATATGATTTGCAAAGTTTCTAAAAAGAAAACAATGGCCTGTGCACAAAGACTATTAAACAGATTTTGCAAATAGGATTTGCACTGAGGCAAGTGAAAATTCTTATCATTTTTACCCAACAGGGAAGGCGCTAGCTTTGTAATTTAATTTGTTTAAAAGCAATTCACTGTAGGCAATATGACATTGGTGAAAGAGTATGTAATTTAAAGGCAGTCATAGCTTCAGTTGTCCATTCCAAGTTCTTGTTTCAGACTGAAAGACAAGCAGAAACACAAGTTAAGATTGTAGCAAAAGAGTTTGGAAATTCTTTAGAGAAATTAGTGGAAGCCCTGACAAACAAGCTGAAGCTGACAGCCAAAAGACAAGAGTGGATATGCCACTTGTTTTGGGTAAGAACCAACACGTCAGAAAAATCTCATGGCAAAATTTCAGACTCTAAAGGCGGAATGGACTGATCTTGATATTTCCCTGACAAACTGGGATGTGGAGAGCTCTCCTTTCCTAGTTTTGAGTTGTGTATCCCATTTAGAGCAGAGCCATGCCACTAACAATGGCATACTTACCTTTTCAAGTAGGCATGGACATTGTCATAACCGTGGTACTTGGCCAGATAGACCAGGACACCTGTAGCACATCGGCCATCTCGCTGTCTGCAGAAGCTACAGTTGCAAATTCCACGGCATGGTGGGCACCTCCAGGTCTAGAGAAGAGAGCCAACGTGCCTTTTAACAAACAAACGCCTGACACGATTCACATCCACAACTTCAAAGAGGGCCTTGGCTCCACACTGAGTTCTGCAGTGAACATTAGTGCTGCAGAAGCTGCCTAAACCAGTGCATGAGTAAATATTCTTTAGCCTGTGAGGGATTAAACTCTCCTTCACCTGCCTCACACAGCCACGGGCAGTACTCTGCTCCCAAGTCCTGCACCACATCACAGCCTACAACAGCAGCACTTTGTCCATCCACATCGCTGTTCATTTCCACAGGGCATTAAGCACTAAAACAAGGCAAGTGAGAACACTATTCTTATGTTTAAAACACAAAAATGTTTTGGCAGCTGCTCTCCTCTTGTAGGTTACTCCAGCAAATACACCTTCTACACAAGTCTGTGATTCAGTTTGAGTCAAACCAGGACTACAGCAGTATAAGCAGTTCTCCTGCTAAAACTTTTTCACTATGAGTAACCAATGCACTTCTCTGCTCAAGTTAAGCACAATAAAGTTGAAACTCCAAACTGTCTTACCGGATCCAGCAATGCTGTTCGGACATCTTCCCCATACCTATTGCGGAGGCAGGGCCCACAGAACTGTCCCCGTACTCCTACGCAGTCAGGGTTACGGCAGTTTGTCTTGGTGTCTGTGGTTTTTTGGCGACACTGATGACAGGTGGATCCCTAGAACAGGGATTAAAGATGGCTCTTTAGTTACGGGAACTCAGGTACACTTCTCCCAAAAATCACTTCCTTTCCCTCAGTAAGAGGGTTGAGAGAGAGTCTGCTGGATGCTAAACCATGAGCATGGAATAGCAAGAAAATTACTCCCCAAAATATGCATTTCACAAAGTAGGAATATACTTACCGTGGCCCTGTTATACACTTTATCTCTAGCAGACCCACAGATATTATTCAGCTCTTCTGTTGTTATCTCCTCAACTGGGCGCACAATGTGTGGAAAAGCCATGGCACCACGGTGACCTCTCCTGGGAGTTCGGGCTTCATGCTGAATAGTGAAGGCAATACTTTTTCGTATTAGTTTCAGTAAAACCTCTACATAAACAAGTAGGATATTCAAAGCAATGCCAAAGTCTCGAATATCCACTGTGTACTTAAGAGAGAACACATCTCTGAAGACAAATAATATGAATGCAGCTTTAACGCCTTCACTTCAAGGTGCAGAAACACTACTGGATCTTGCTTAATTCCTGATGGAGTGCGAGAGGAAGTGACTTATCAAGCATAAGGCAGGGAAAATGTTCTTTTCCTCTACTTCTTCCCAGGCTGTGGCATACTGATCAGCTCTGTATGAACTGCTATTTTCTTGAAGGGTTGAGAAAAAACCAACCAACAGAAACAAACAAACAAAACAAAAAAAACCCCAAGCCTGCGAGTAAAACCAAAAATCTCAACATACCTCCAGGTATTCATCGGACATCTTTCTTCTTCTAACCAAGATGTACCGGTCATCTTCCTCTTCTGGTAAAGGAGTAGGAGGACCTTCAATTAGGGACCTGGATCTTGTGTGAGGCCGTGAACTTCTGTCTGGGTTCCTCCTCAAAGCACTTCTGGGTAATGAATGCCTTGGAAGTCGCTTTGGTCCCTGGAAAAATATAAAAGTTTCTAATGAAACAGGTGAAAAGCCAAACAGCTCCTGTCCATACTATGACCATTTCCCACTAAAGACATGCCTTCCCTCTGTCTTCCCAAAGATAAAGTTGCCCCACTCTGTCCCAGTCAGAACACATAAGGTAAAAAACACCCTAGGGAAATTAATCTTGGCCATCCTGTTAGCTACAGAGAAATATTCAAAAGCAAATCTGTGTACATGGAGGTAGCAAGATACAGTAATACCCTCATGCAGCAACAGAACCAGTTTGTGAGGGGTTACAACTGTTAGTATCGTTCCCACTTCACACAGGTTACAGGTAAGTTAGCAGTGAAGGTCATTACACTGACAATTCACCACAATCCAGCCTTCTTAAGTGACCTAGATAGGTCAAATGTCAGGGCTCTTTTTCAAGGCTCCAGACTTGCAAAATATTCAGGCTTGACCTTCAAAGCCTGAGCTACTCCCCTTACCTCCAGCCTTTGTTTAAATACATATTTACACAGCACAGTGTTTAATTTTATTGCCCTGGGGAGACGTCTAATCCCCATGAATGAATCTGTTCTGCTTTATACAGTTGCAAGTGTGAAGATAATTGCACAGTGAGGATGCCTGTTCTGGGAAGTAATAAAATTCTGAACTGGACTTTCATTTACAGGTCTTACTTTTTTAATTGAGATTCCCATTTGTAATGTCAGAATTTGAATCTCAGATCTGAAGGCCAACGTAGTACGTTTATACTTACGTGACTCACAGTTGGCAATGACTTTCTTCCATCAAAGATACCAGAAACATTTTGCAGCTCAGCCATTAGTTTTGCAAGCTAACAAGGGAAAAAAAAAGAAAAGAGAGCCTTAAGAGGGTGTTTATGTGCTATTACAGACTATTAGATTAGGGCAACTGGTTTGAACTACAGTTACTTAAAGGCAATGCAGTCATTCTAACTTTTTGTCCATTTATGTTGTAGTGACTGCATGTAAGCTGAAAATGCTCAAACTTATTATGTTGTAGCCCTATTCTTTAGCCTACTGAAGTACTTAGCCTATGGATTTTCATATGCCAGTGGACATAAAGCATCAGACTTTAAGAATGTAAATTCTTCTTTATGCATTCACATAATTCTCTCAACCAAAAAGGATCCCTAAGAGTTGAGGGGACGGAGAAGGGGGAGGGAGGGCATCCAGGAAGGCACTGAGTACTTACCATTGCTTTGTTTTCTTTTATGTTTAAAGCTCTTTTTTCTAAAAACATGGCACCATTTTCTTCAGAATCAGAGTCTGAATCTGGAGCGGGCATCTGCTGTTCAGGAAGAGATTCCACTTCAGCCTTCCTCCTCTCTGATCTTCGAGGTGTAAACTTCATAACTACTTTTAGAGGAACAGAGCGTTTCTGCTTTCTCTGAGCTACCTCACTTGGAGCACTCTTGCCATTCTCCTCTGAATCTGATTCCAATTTCTGTCAACAAACCAGAATGAAAGCATATGAATTCAAGGGAGTTGCTCTGCAATTAAATAGTTTGAGAATATTTTGTTTGAGAGTGCTTAAGAAGACTATCTGGCTGAAATCTAGACATCTACACCTTTGTTCCCAGTGCTATAGTGGGTTTTTTGGTGTGTATTTGTGTTTCAGGTTTTGAGTGTTTTGTTTTGTTTGTTTTCTTTTTTGTTCATTTGGTTTCTTCTTCGGAGGGTGTGGGGGAAGAGGAGAAGGGGGCCTGGGGACTTGAAAGAGAAAAAACAACCAAACAATAAGAAACAAACAAAACCAAAACAGGTCCTCAAGGAGAACAACAAACACATCAGAAAGAGGAGCTTGATTTCAGTCACAGCAGTCTTACCTGTCACCTGCAGGTCTAATAGCAAATACAGTTTTGTGTGTGAGAAATTGCCTTTAAAGGGCTTCATTTTGCAACATATTCTATTTGGCTGTAAAAAATAAAATAATCCACTACACAGTTCTCAACGCAGGGTCAAACTCAAGCTTGTAAGCTGCCAAGAACAGTCATCTCACAATATCAATGATGAAGTAAAAGCTTCATTCTGCAGCCAATTAAATAATTAATTCCACTATTTTATATTTACATTCTGATTACTTGCATACAACCTTTGCAAGAACCAGGGGTTCTGTGAGGACGGAAATTAGTTTCTTTAGTTAAAAGTCCATTTTGCAATAGAGTTTGACTTCTAAGTTTACTCAGAAAGGTCGTTAACAGGCTTCCCACTTCACATGCATGAATCTCAAATAGTAATCCTGATTTGCACACAGCTTTGTGAAAGCAGGCATGTGCTGCCCATTTTTGCGTAGCTACTGATTCCTTGTTTCTTATATATCCATTCCAGATTAGTCTCCTGTTTTTTAATCCCTTTACTGTTGTGTATTACTTAACTCAGACATGCCTTTCTTCCCATCAGATTTTTTTTTTCTCCTTTTCTAGTCATTCCTCAGCATGTTCTAAGTTACTAAAAAAACCATTTTATGCCAAACACGGTACTACTCTCTGCTGGATATCAACTGGTCTTACACTGATATTAAGGAAAAGGAGTAAGCCAGGTTTCACCACCTATCTCTAGTTATCTACTGCTAAAGAAGTACACTTTCTGTTACAGTCAGAGTGCCAGCCTGAATGCATGTTAATATATACTGGAATTTTTCTCAGGTTTCCTAGATTCTACAGGCTACCACTAACATTTCATATTGAGGAAAATACGGTAGAGTCAAACATTAATATACAGCAAGCACAGATTTAAGACCCATTATATTTCAAAATCCATATGGCAGATTTTATTCTGAGCATGCAAAGGTCAGAAGCTTGGGAGCTTTTTATGCAAGAAAAGTAAACTATGGTTACTTAGGTTGCACATGAAATTAAATGCTGCTTCTTTATAACATTTAACTTTCGAGATGAAGCTGCCATCATTTTCCAATTAAGAACGTGTAAGAATTTAAATTTAAAATTGCAAACTAAAATCAACTGTCTTACCAATGCATCTTGAATCTCATTTCCTGAAAAGCCACAGAAGGATTCATCATCAGAGGCTTCATGAAAAATTTTTGCCAGTTCTTCTTTAATATCTGTCCTAAAGTTGCATTTCTATGAAGAATAAAATATCCTTTAACTGAAGTTGTATAGAAAATGATTCACAAGTGCAGTATAAGCAAATAGCTTGTCAAATAAAGAAATAACCCAAACAGTTAAGGCATTTAGCAAGAGGTTTCAGAACTGCAGTTGCAAATTATCAGGCATGTTAGATTAGGTGACATTTCAAAGGCTAAAATAAATAGCTAATCTGTTTCCAACAATTACCACCTAGAAGCACAAATGATGAGCAAAATTACAGCATATAACACAGATTTATAACTAGTAGACAAAAACGTAAGCAAAGCAGTTTTAATTGTGCACAAAACATTTACTAGCTTTACACTTTTTGCAAGCTTTTCTATCACTGCACATTCAGTTTTATTTGTCCTTGTACTGAACTTACTGTGTTTGCAAAATTATCAGAACCAAAACTGTCACAACTGTCATCAGAGGATGAGGATGTTTCCATGGGAATCAGTTTCGTATTCCGGAATGCTGTTAAGTTTTTCTTTCCCGAACAACGGCGCTGTAAAAAGACAATAACAGCACTTAATAGAAGAGCTCTACTGTTGCATCCTAGCTTTTAAAAACATTCTTAAATTGAAATTTAGGCTGTGTTTAACAGCTTTGAATACAACACCGAAGAATTATCACCAGCTTCAAAATAAATGACCAAAGTTAGAAATGGGAAGACTTCCTGCTCTCATACATTTCTGATCATTATTACAGGTCAGTTTTGTTCAGAGTATTTAGAAAGAATTCTTTTATACAACCAACCAAGTGCAAACAGACACAAAATTTATACCCTTCCCTGCTCATTCTAGACAATGCTGGAAAAAGAAGTACAAGTACACAAACAGTACCTAGAACCTTTATTAATTATTTCTTGCTTGAGGCAAACTCATAATGTAGTTAAGGAAGGACTATGGATCATATCCATAGAAAAAAAGAAGCTTTGAAACAACTGTTCTAGGCACAACAGCTTGCCGTTTCGTTAAATTTCATTACCAAGCTGAAACACTTTTTTGATGGGCTTCAGGTTTTCATTTCCCAGTGGAATGTTTCTGTTAACCTCCCTTTTTAACTCCCCAGGATGGCAGCAACACGAAGGCCAAACCTGCGGCACCAACACTTCATGTGCTTGCTCACGTCAAGCACTCTAACTCCTACAAGTCCACAGGCCCAGCCTAGCGCATTTTATAGACAGTTTAAATGGTAACTAGCCAGGGCAATTTAAAGACCTCCGTCCTCTCCCCAGCACCGTTCTGCACGCTTTTCGCTGGAGTGGCACCGCAGCACCCCCGAGGCTTGCCCACGCTTCACGCCTTTGCTGGTGCTGAGGAGGAGCGGAAAAGCTTCCCGGCCATAGCACTGATGTGTCCTCAGACACAAAAGGGTCCGTTTCTGGTGCCGCCTTCCGCCCTAGGCGGGGAAGAGGGGGAAGGGGTTGAGGGCGCCCAGACGGAGAAACTCCGCCGCGGAAGGCCGCGCTGCACCGAACAGCGTCCAGGACGGGGCCAGTCAGGGCTATGAAGCCCAGGCCAGGAGACCTGCAAGCACCATAAACACTCAACTTCCCGTCTATGGCGCGCCGCCCCAGCCAAGGCCGCTGGCGGCGCTCCCGGCCTCCAGTTCCCGCCAAGATGGTGCCGCCCACAGGCGCCCCACGGTGTAGTCTGCCCCCGCAGTGAGGCACCTCCCGCTCCACGCGCGCTGCCCTCGCGCCGGGGCGCCCCGGCCGCAGGGGAGCAGCACACCAGCAGGGAGCAGAGGCAAGGCACTAGGAGGTTGGCGTCTGGCCGCCTGCCCCCGGCCAAGCGTGGTTCTATAGCCAGGCCCTCCAACTCGGGCAGGAAGGGGAGGGCACCAGACCCGGGGAGCCCCAACACCGTGGCAGAGCAAGAGGCCCGTGGCTGCCAGCCTGCGTGGCAGCGCTGTTCCCACATCACCTCCCCCGGGCTACCCGTCGAGCTCTAGCCCAAGGACTTCCCCGCCCCGTTCGACCTCACCACAGTCCCGCTTGTCTCTGGAGAGCACGGTCACAAGCACCACAGACCCTCTGGCACTGGCGGCGGCACCACCACCACAACCACCGACCCGCAGCCATGTCGCGAGCCTGGCGAGCCGCCCCCCGCTGCGACCAGCGCTCACCTGCGGGCGCGACAGACCCATGCTGGCAGCGGCGAGGCGAGCACCGGTGAACTGAAGGTTCGCGCCAAAGTGGCTGGGACTGCGGGGGGCGGGGCCCGGCGGCCCCTTTCCCGCGTTGGCGCCCACGTCCTGGCAGATGCATCTGATTCCATCAGGATCGGAGGCTCGGCGTGCCCGTCTCACGGCCGTCCGCCCATCTCTACTGAGGACTACATAAGTTATTTTGAGACGCCCCCAGAGGGGCTACTGGGGGGCCCCGCGTTGTTTTTTCTATTGCCGGTGCAATATTTGTGGAGCTGCAAGGACCTGCACTGTGGCGCGAAAAGCTGCCGGGTGGAGCGCAGCGGGACTAGTGTGCCAGAGGGGAGGGGTTGTGGGGGGCCCGGGCCGGGGAGGAGACGGAGAAGCCCCAGTGATTCCAGCTCGCTGTTAGAAGGTTGGTGGTTTTACGTGCTAAGTCTGGGTCTGTGCCCAGCACTCTGGTCTAAAACCCTACACCTCCTCGTGTCCGGGAGCAGAAGGGGTTCTCTGCGAAAGACAGGCAGGGACCTGCGACACAGCTGTCCCCGGGGCTGCGGCAGTCTCTGTGTGCCCCCGGGACACCCCGAGTGGCCCTGCAGAGCACAGAGCTGCCAGGCGGGATAAGAAAAGAGCCGGCCGCTAAGAAACCCACCCAATAATGTGGACTCTCCTCTGTTACCCCATTAAGTGGGGTGCTTCTTTGCCGGGGCACGAAGGGCACAACTGCATTGCGGGTGGCACCCCGTTGCCGGTGGTCCCTGGGAGTATCGGAGTCTTAAAAGTTAAGTTGGCTGTGCTGCCCTTTACAAACAAAATCTTACCTGAAGACAGGCCAGAAGAAAACTGATCATCAGTGATTGTAAAACGGTTTATGTGACTTTGGTAACATTGCATTAAATCAAATGCAGATGTTAAACAGCAAAGAAACAGCTGTGAGACCAGTATTTGGCAGCATTAGTAACAGGAGAAGCCCTGAAGATGTATGGGATTTGTGGCCCCGTTGTTTGCTGTAATCCTCCATTCATCCTGTCGTTTGATCAGGGCTCAATACCAGTGCAACTGTAGCTGACGGGCGTTTCCAGGTGCCTTCCCTGCAGCAGGCGAGTCCGCATTGCTCCCTGCACAAAGGAAGGAGGCCCCACACGTGCAGACCACAGCAAACCTGCATCTCTGTAAAGCAAACCAGGAATCATCTCTAAGGCAAAGTCTCTAAATAGGCTACAGCACAATAGAGTACAAGAGCCTTTGCAGAGGTTTTCAGTTTTCTGTGGGTATTGTTCTTCCTCTGTGTGCTGCAATCTGTTGTGTAAAAGAATCTCCATTTAAAATAAGCACATAATTACATACCTACCTGCACCACTGGCTTCTCAGTGCATGCACACAAGCATATGAACTAGACACAGTTCTCCACAGACCAGACCACACTCGGTCCACACTCTAATCCACAGCAGTGGAGGATTCCACCCAGATGGTTTCCAACCAAGACATCTTGGTTGGAAAGTGTGACTGTTTCTTGAATTTTTATGCGATGTAATCTCTTTCAGAAAACAAAACAAATCACAAATACTAGTTTACTTACATGGAAGAATAGATCCAGTTTCTCAGCTCATTCAACAGCCCATTCATGATTATCAGGATATTACTAGAAGAGTAAACAGCTTTTAAAAGCATCATATAGAGTGTTACAGAGTACTGATGGAGCTAGCTGAGTCCAAACTTCAGACTGCAGTTAATTTTCCATTTAATGCTTAATGGAAACAGCATTCTTCAAACAATGTATCTAGTCAAGTGGCTTTAAAATTAATAGTCCAGAGCAGGAAACTGGTCCTGGGAAATTTTGTGAACTGTATTTTCAGCTTCTTTTATTCTAATCTGTGGAAAAAAAAAAAATTGAAAATCGTGCATGTCAGCTCATATATTTTACAGAGGACTGGACAGAAAGGGGCAGAAAAGGGAAAAGATACATGGGAAGTATGTGGAGGGCAGGGGCTTCTCTCTTGTGATACAGTGCAGGGTAGCAGAAAATGAAGGTCTATAGCTCATGAGATGGCTTTTGTGACCTGTACTGCTGTCATTTCTCCTGTTTGCATCTTCACGCCATTTATGCCTCTGTTCCATTCTGCAGGGCCCAGATGCCTTTGGTGGGTAGATAGAACAAACGTTCCAAATTGGCCTTACAATGAAAAAGTTTCTTAATGTTTGTGGAAACATAGTCAGCACCACTGTCATACATCTAGCTATTTACTATAGGTGAGGACATGCAAGGACATCACATTTTCAGCCACATTTAACTGAGATTAGGCAATCATGAGTGGAAGAAAGCATCCCTGCCCGTTTGGTCCCCTAGTCTCTGAGTCTTGCCTGTCCAGTGCTACTTAGCCTTTCCATGTCCCCTCCTGCCCAGCCATAGGGAGAGCTCTGCTGTCAGGGCTCATGTGTCAACAAAGATTATCTATAGAGTATTTTATCAAGTGTTTAAAAGAAAACAGTGTCTTAAATTCTTGTCTGTCCTTGAAATGAGTTGTTAGTACATGGTAGCAGCCTTTGTAAGACCTGCTAAGGGAATCGGCTGATATTGTAGAGGGGCGTGCAGTAGACTGGGCTTGCAACACTTTCTGCATTCATCTCGGGGTGAATCAAAGTTGTTTACATATTAGAAGCTTCAAGGACTAGCATGAACATAAACCTACAACAACAATAGCTCCATTGTCAGAAACAGTAATGTGACCTTTGGTCTGCTGGGAGGTAGAACAAGCTCTGCTCCCTATGTCACCCTGCAGATTCTGGCCGTTGGCATCGCAACACAGCAGTGACTACTGCTGCCCCATCCCTGGCTCTCCTGTGTGCTTCTTCTAACTGTGGACAATATACCCTTTATGCTCTAGTTTACTTCTTTTCTTGTTTTTTTTTCTTTTTTTTTTTGTTTTTTTTTTTTTTTTTTTTTTTTTGTTTGTTAATTTTTTTTAGTATTGAGGAAGTACATTTCTGCCTGCCTAAAACAGCATGTTTGTGTGGTGCTAGTAATTACTGTGATGGGACTTGCACTTCGGCAGTTTCATAAATGCAGGCATTTCAGAGGAAAGGGAGAGTTTGGACTCTTATGCCCACAAGAGTACCTGCAGCACAATGCAGTAACACGTATCTTAGCTTCACAGAAAAGAATAAGATTGCAGCCACTAATGACAGTAATTAAAAATTTCTGTAAGAGCTGTCCAATCACCTCTTTATCTGAGCAAATTATAGTGTGTTATTGAAACCGTTCGTGCAATAAAATGAAGCTAAAAACATTTTGCATTAAAATAATCAGACATTGATTTATGATGTAAATTGTAAATCGGTAACCTATAACCCACACTAATTGCTTTTCTCTCTCTTGAAAGGTGTATTTCTGCAAAAGATCTGATCAAGCATATATATTTGTTCATGTCCCCCTCCAGTGGCTAACACTACTACACAAAACATAATAAGCAGTTGTGCTGGTTTTGGTTGGGATAGAGTTAATTTTCTTCATAGTAGCTAGTATGGGGCTATGTTTTGGATTTCTGCTAAAAGCAATGTGGATAACATAGGAATGTTTTAATTGCTTCTGAGCAGTGTTTGCACAGTGTCAAGGCCTTTTCTGCTTTTTGCACCAGCTCACCACTCAGCAGGCTGTGGGGGGGCACAAAGAATTGGGAGGGGATACAGCTGAGACAGCTGATCCCAGCTGACTGAAGGGATATTCCATACCATATGATGTCATGCTCAGCATATAAACCTGGGAGAAAAAAGAAGGAAAGGGAACATTTGGAGTGATGGCATTTGTCTTCACAAGCAGCCATTATGTGTGACAGAGCCCTGCTTTCCCGGAGATGGCTAACACTTGCCTGCCAATGGGAAGTAGTGAATGAATTCCTTGTTTTGCTTAGCTTGCACACATGGCTTTTACTTTTCCTATTAAACTGTCTTAAACTTACCCCAGCCTACGAGGTTCTCACTTTTACTCTTCCAGTTCTCTCCCCCATCCCATCACGGGGATGTAAGTGAGTGGCTTGTGTGGGGTTGAGTTGCTGGCTGGGGTTAAGCCATAACAGGTGTATAACCAGGTCACCTGCTATTGACTGCAAGCCAGAAAAGACACTGCTCTTACACAGAAGCAGGTGGATGGCTGTTTCTGGAGATTTAAGTAGAACTGGATCTCTACATGCTTGCTGGACATGAATTTTTATTAAGTACCTTTTTACTCTAAGTACTTCGACATGGTGATCTGATAGATAGAACCAGGTTTTGTAAAAAAAAAAATAAAAAAAGGTGTACTTTTAAATAATTAGCTTGTTTAATCAGCTTATAGCCAAGACCAGCTCTACCAGTTCCACAAAATACCTCCATAATTCAATTAGTATCTTTTTCCTCTATCCAAGGAAATACAGATTTTCCCTTTTTAATTTAACAAATTAGTAGCTCCTTGTGCTTTGCTTAAGTTCCGTATTAGTAAAGGCTGGGTGCAAATGCATCCTACACATAGAATTGAAGGTGGTCATGGCTACTCCTATTTGATACTGTTTCTTTGACACAAACTGGTGAGATCATAAAAATGGAAAGAGAAGGAAACCCAAAGGAATACATACAGGCCAGGGAGAGAAAAAGTGCAGTTGATAAATGCCTCTAGGAACCTATATTCTTCATCACACTATCAGAATGGCTGAAATGTGGGCAATTTTGATAGAAATTTTAATGATTGTTCTAACTATATATTGTAGGATATGCTGGGCTGGGTCCTGTTCAATATCTTT
>WBNM01003801.1:0-46205 GCA_013399055.1 Ramphastos sulfuratus
CTCCCAAACCATCACAAGTGGGATGAGGGAGGGGCTGGGATTATTGGAAATAGGAGCAAAGTCTTTAGGAGAAAGGAGTCACAGGTCTTCTGCTCACATGACTGCTTTTTCTTCTCTTATTCTTCTAGCTTCAATGCTTGATGGGTTGAAAATTTGGAGATGGTAACTGTGAAATAGAATTTACCTTGAGTAAGCATCCAAGCCTCTTACAGAGCTTCATGAAATTCAGTAGGCTGTACGAAAAGATTCTTTTCAGAGAGAGCTACCTAGAGAGAATTCTCTGCGAGCTAAACCTGAGCCTCAGAGAGAGCTACCTAGAGAGAATTCTCTGTGAGCTAATCCTGAGCCTCAGAGAGAGCTACCTAGAGAGAATTCTCTGTGAGCTAATCCTGAGCCTCGGAGAGAGCTACGTAGAGAGAATTCTCTGCAAGCTAATCCTGAGCCTCAGAAATATCTGTTTTATATCCATCACCTTTTTTTAAATGTGTCTGCTATGAAGGAAGAATAATGAATGCATGAGGAAGAGAGATGCAGGAAAAGTTTGCTAGGTTGAAAACTCTATGCCCCTGTGGATGTGATTGCAGGTCTGCTAGACAGTTCATGTATTAACATCTCTGAGTTAGCAACTGACTGGACATGTCTTCCAGCTGAACCTTAATCACAGTGCACCCAGCTTTTGGGGGCATTGCAGCAAAGCTGTTGCATTTTGCATTGCCATGGGATGGGCGATGCATGTATCTGGTTATTTGTGATGAGATTGGATGCAAATATGTTTGTAGTCTACATCTGAGATTTGCTCCACAGACTTAATGGAGTCAAGGATGGAAGTTATCTTTTCTGAGGCATATGCCTGTATCTGGTCATATGAACACATCCTAACTCTGTTCATTTATATTCTCTTTACTGGCTCTGAAGGGAGTCAGTGTTCAGACAGCTCAGATCTGGACATACACATTGTAGACACCTAAGGTTAAGTGAGATGAATCCCATCCTACTTTTCACTTTACGTAGTAAGCTCTTAAGACACTCTAACATGGTCTATTACACACTGTGTCAGAAGAGAGACCTTAAAGTGAATAAGTAACACAGATCTGTCTCAGGGGTTGTAAAGTGGTGGCCTTGGTGCAGATGAGAAGTATGTCCAGTTAATCCAAACCACTTCTTGTTGACAGAAAATGGCCAAGTCTACGTGCAGAAGAAGCCCACCATGTACCCACCCTGGAACAGCACTTTTGATGCCCATATCAACAATGGCAGGGTCATGCACATTGTTGTCAAGGACAAAAGTGCTGAAATGGTTTCAGAGACCACGGTGGAACTCAAGGTGCTGGCAGAGAGGTGCAAGAAAAGCAATGGGAAGACAGAGATATGGGTAAGCATTGTTAGCTTCTCTTGCAGGATGTGATGGGAGGTGCTGTGTGGTAGGGCAATGCCTTGTGTCCATGCCAGGTTATGACTGCAACCAGCAGGGCAGCAGAAACTGGTTGCCATCCAAGGAATGATGTTTTGAGTCTACATGAGTATGACTTGAAGGAAAGACTTCCATGCACGATAGAAAAAAGGAGCCTGGCACTTTTATAGCAGCTGCTGCTGTTACATGCCCTCTATTAGCAAGGATTCTGGTCCAGGTGAGCTATGCCTATGTATCAATCTTCGCTTCAAAAACCCACTGGGGACAATTGCTAATGTAAATGGCTACATATGAATTATTTTATGTGCTCTGGGGAAACGGCTTTAAAAATTTAATCTACTTTCATGTAACTGATTCATAGCTGCCTGACTTCAGAGTTATGGCAGAAGAACTCCTTTAAAGCCATGGGAGGAACAGTGGAGTAAATTTGAAGTAACAGTCTTTATAAGGATGCTAATTGTAAGATTTTGTTCCCTAGTAGTCCAAGCAGGAAAGTTATCAATACTAGTCTTTAACAAGCAGTATTAAGTAGCTGTATCATGAATAACAATGAAGTGGAAAGATATTTGGAGA
Organism: Ramphastos sulfuratus; assembly: GCA_013399055.1. Taxonomy (NCBI): domain Eukaryota; kingdom Metazoa; phylum Chordata; class Aves; order Piciformes; family Ramphastidae; genus Ramphastos; species Ramphastos sulfuratus. Next base: position 1,985 of record WBNM01003801.1, read on the forward strand.
AAAAAAACCACTGATTTTCCGAATTTTTTCTTTAGTTGATTGGTTGGTTCATTTCTCATGCCAGTTCTTGGGCTAAGATGCTTGGGTTAAGTGAAGAGTAACGTCAAAAAGGCACTTAACAGACCTAAGAACAAGATTTGGTGGAGATTTACACATTTAACACATAACTTGTAAAGAACTGAGATACTTAGTCTGACTCCATCCCTAGGTTCCAAAGCCATGGGAGTAGTCTACTGAGGAGGAGAGAGGAGAGAGGGCACAAAGGCTGAAATGGTGCTTGGTTGCAAAAAGAGGAACAGACATGAGTTCAAGTGCAGTGGCTGGTCCTGTTATGTCCCAGCCTGGTAACACTCCTGAGATCTTTTCTCCACTTACTACCCAATACAAGCCACAACCCAGGGAAAATGGTCCCAGGTGTTCCATCCTGCAAGGATCAAGATGGGAGAGAATAACATTTTCCTCACTTTTCTGTGCAAGGGCATTCTTTCATCTGGAAGGTAGAGAGGTAACTCTGATCAGGCTGTGGTGGGACTGGGTGGAAAAAACACTATTGTGGCTCTCAGGCTGAAGAAGTTCTTGAAAGTATGTCATCTTATTCTTGGGCATGTGGATCCAGATTTATAAACACACCTATGAACAGAGGTTGAGATAGGTGGGAATTTCCAGGTCCTGGGGAGAGGCCCAAAAATGCCTTAGAAATCTTGTAGCACCACTCACATTAACTGTAATGGAAATTAGACAGGAACAAGCTTCTAAAAGATACCAGCATCTTTTCAGAATCATAGAATGGTTTAGGTTGGATGAGATCTTAAAGATCATCTAGTTCCAACTCCCCTGCCTACAGCAGAGACCCCTTCCACTAGACTAGGTAGCTCAAAACCCCATCCAAACATGGCCTTAAATGCTTCCAGGGAGTGGGGTATCCACAGACTATCTGCACAACCTGTTCCAGTGTCTCACCACTCTCCCAGTGAAGAATTTCTGCCTTACATCTAATCTAAATCTACCCTCTTTCAGTTTAAAGTTTGTCCTATCACTACATGCCCTTGTGAAAAAGTCATAGAATCACAGAATGGTAAGGTTAGAAGGGAACTCAAGGATCATCTAGTTCCAACCCACTGCCATAGGCAGGGACACCTCCTACTAGTACAGGTCACACAAGGCCTTGTCCAACCTGGCCTTGAACACCTCCAGGGAGGGAGCATCCACAACCTCCCTGGGAAGCCTGCTCCCAGGTTGATGGAGAGCAAATCTCTCTCCATCTTTCCTGTAGATCCTGTTTAGGTACTGGAAAACTGCTATATCCCTGGAGCTTTCTTCAGGCTAAACAACTCAGACTCTCATAGCTTGTCTTCACAGATCTTTCCAATTATCCAACTGGAGTTCATAGAATCATAGAATAGTAAGGTTGGAAGGGACCTCAAGGATCATCTAGTTCCAACCTCCTGCCATAGGCAGGGACACCTCCCACTAGTACAGGTCACTCGAGGCCTCCTCCAACCTGGCCTTGAAAACCTCCAGAGCGGGAGCAGCCACAACCTCCCTGGTCAGCTTGTTCCAGTGCCTCACCACCCTCACTGTAAATAACTTCCTCCTAACATCTAGTCTAAATCTCCCCTTTGCCAGTTTAAACCCATTGCCCCTTGTCCTGTCATTACAAGACCTTGTAAATATTTGCTCCTCAGCCTTCCTGTAGGCCCCCTTCAGATACTGGAAGGCTACTCTAAGGTCTTCTGGAAGCCTTCTCTTCTCCAGGCTGAAGAACCCCAACTCTTGTAGTCTGTCCTCATAGCAGAGCTGCTGCTGCCTCCTCTGGACCCACTCCAACACTTTGTTGATTCTTTTTCCCTTGCAAGATCCTTTGGGAATGACAATCTGTCTCTATAGATAATGTTGGTTCTGAGCTGCCTACAGATTCTGTGGTTTAGTCACATTAGTCTTTTTTTATCATGCTTTTCCAAGAGTTTGGTAAGAGGCAGTTTAGCTTCTGTGTAGTTGCTCCTACTCTGTCTTGTTGTCCTACATGGGTATGAGGAACCTAAAAAATAACATTCATTTACATTCATGAATTCCCACTGGGGAAAGGAGATAGCTTGAACCATCTGAAATGCTTGTTACTTCTTTAAATGACTGTATAACGATTGCAGCAGACTTCTTGTTTTTCTTTACTTGTCTCCACCAGCTAGACCTGAAACCTCAAGGGCGAATGCTGATGAATGCACGATACTTCCTGGAAATAAGTGGCAAGTGATTTTGTTTCTTAATTGATAGCTGTGATTTCTGGTTCTGTGTGCAGACAGGGCGCCTTCGCTGAAAGCAACGTCTGTGTCACTGCTGATCCATTCATACCAACTATCGTAAACACACCAGGAAAGCATTTTTTATTGCATGGTGAGGATGAAGTTTGAGTGTTCCTCTCTGATTTGCAAGGCAGATTTCTGGCCATTTCACCACTGCAATGATAAACTTCCTTATTACACTAAGCAAGACAAAACAGATACAAAGGAGCTGGCTGCCTCTAGAATTACTCGACTTGCATGTAACCTATCTTGATGTGCATTTTGGTGCAGATGTAAAGGCTGGGCTACAATTTATGGTTGATATGGTTGATTTATGGTTAATATCTAGAGCAATCTAGGTAAAATAGGAAAAGAGCCTAGAGAGTGATTAATCTGATCAAATGCAAGGTGAGCTGAGTCATTCCCTGGGCTCCTGCTCCATCTAGGCCTCCTGGGATATGACAGCAGCTTAGTCAGCCTGAACAGGGGACACATAGTCATTTGCACGTCATCACTGGGAACCAAGTCTCACGTGCAGAATCCAGTATCCATGTGAAATGCATTTTGCTTTGTTGAAGAAAGTGGGTTTGTAATCCAAACACTCAGTCTTATTCAGCTATCTTTGATGGCAGCTTCTCACTGCCTTTCACAGGTGTTGGGTGAAGCCGTAAGGTGTAGGTATCACAGAATGGTTTGGATTGGAAGGGACCTTAAAGATCATTTAGTTTCACCCCCCCTGCCTAGAAGGACCTTCCATTTGTAGAAACATGTCTGTCTTAAAAGCAGCTAATAGTATGTCCACACTGATATTTTTTTCATCCATTCCTTCCAGACTATTATAGCCTCATGGTATAAGTTATCAGAGAGGCCAAAGCATAGAGAATGCAAGTTGTATCTATATTACAAATCACAAGGTCAGCATCAGATGACACAGGGAGACAGTTTCCACAGAAGACCTGTGTAACTTGCTGTGTAAAGCATGAGTAAAGCAGAGCAGGCTGAGAGTGAAATATGGAGTGCAAATCTAGATTCGTAGACACAAACATATATCTAAGTGGCCATGTGTACATGCGTGCGTAGTACAGAACTGATTGGTTTATTGTTCAAAAAAAGCTTAAATGTGAACTGCGAATGATGACATGGACAGGAAACAGAAAAGAGATGTTGGCATGGAAAAGAGCAAGTAAAAGAATATTTTAGGGTGCTCTCTCACATGCATGTACCCATAGAAAGGATTCAGTGAGATAAGCGTAGATAAACTTACACATGTGTGTTTGTGTGAATGTGTAGCCAGTTATTAATTTCAATGTAATACTATATTTTTAGGGTATAGTTATACAAAGTTAAAATTCCATGTTTAACTACAGGTTATCTTTCCTTGGGAAATTTTTGACCTACATTTCAGAAGCAGCATTTTGAATATTCAAGAGAGTTCAAAGTCCCCCAAGTTCGAAGTCGTTTTGTGTCATTGTGTCATTAGTGTCCTTGTAGGAATGGCAGATTCAAAAAAGGCATCCAAATAAGCCTTGTGTGGGTTTCAGAAATCAGTATTTCTTGATGATATTTGTTTCCACGAGTCATTAGAGGGAGTCATTTAGTATTTTGGGAGCTGCATCTAGTGTTCAGTTTATGGTTGGACTTGATGGCCTTGGAGGTCTTTTCCAACCTTAATGATTCTGTGATTCTATTTTATGATTTTCAAGGCATCTGATCAGAACAGAATTCCTTAATGAGTTTTCTGTTTTCTTCCCCACCCCAGATGCAAAAGACCTGTCTGACTGTGAGGCTGAAGGCTTTTTCTCCTTGCACCAGCGAAGGGGAGCCATCAAACAGGCCAAAATCCACAATGTCAAGTGTCATGAGTTCACAGCCACCTTCTTTCCACAACCTACCTTCTGCTCTGTCTGTCATGAGTTTGTATGGTAAATGAAATTATCTCTATTCATTTTCCCTGTTTAAGATTAGGGACTTGGTGCTTAGGGACATGGGTTTATGGCAGTGTTAGGTTTACAGTTGGACTTGGTGATCTTAAGCATCCTTTCCAATCTCTATAATTCTGTGATTCTTTGGTGAATATCTCTTCTTCTGCTGTCAGTCAAGGCAGCAGGACAAGACCCTTGACATCTTGCTTGTAGAGTTATTGCATCACGTCAAGGAAGTGGTTCACAATTGTAATCCCAACTGTGACAATTCATTTTTAGTTTATTTCTCATAATTTATTTTACGTTTTTGGCCAAAATGCACAAACACGTCTCGTTAGCCCAGTTTGCTGTTTGGATATTGCAAAATCCAGGATGTGAATCTGTGCTGAAAATGCTATGGAAACCACAGAGAATCACTCCACAGCTGGATTTAATGAAGATATTTAGATTGCAGAAGCTCTGCAAAGACTGACAAAAGTCAAAGCTGTTTTATTCTGTTTCTTTCATAAATGTTGTTTGCTTTCTTTTGTCAAGGCTTGTAGATAACTCGGAATGAACCATTTCTCTGTTTATTTCAGGGGTCTGAATAAACAAGGCTACCAATGCAGACGTAAGAAACTTTTTTTTTTTAATTTTACTTCTAGCATTATTTACTTGATCCTTTCCTGAGGAGCTTTAGTAACACCATCACACACTTGTTCTTTCAGAATGTAACGCTGCCATTCATAAGAAGTGCATCGACAAAGTAATAGCCAAGTGTACAGGATCAGCAATCAACAGCAGAGAAACAATGGTATGTGTGATTATTTGGCTGCTTTTGGAAAACTTGGGTGTCCTTCAGATCTCTCCTACATTGCTCTAAGGCTTCTTAGGAAGCAGAGATACTACTGAACTAAAGAGTGTGTGGTCTGATCTGTGCCCTTTGTTTATTATGGTCCCAGTGGTTTCATTACCTCCTACTTCTGATTCACTCAAATGCAGCCCCTGAATAAGCTGAATCAGGACTGATACTTTTCTAATGTATGAAGTACAGCTCAAAAGAAAGTCATGGACATGAGGTAGAGATTTCTCCTTTTCTGGAGACATTTGAAAGCTGCCTGGGTGAAATCCTCTACAATCTGCTCTAGGTGAACCTAATTTAGAAGCAGAATTGGACTAGCAGATCTCCAGAGGTCCATTCCAACCCCTGCCATTCTGTGACTTACCAGAGGAAACTCTTCACTACATTATATTAGACACAACATCACACTGAGTTTTCATAGAAGCACTTTAACATCCCACTCTGTTATCTGAGATTTCCAAACAGTCAGTGGAAAATCTAGCATCTCTACTATTACTTATTTTATTTTTCCCTTGACAGTATATAACAAATTTTCTTTTTGGTGGTCAAAAGTGGAACTTAACTCTTGATAAACCTATTCCCTGTTTCTTAGTTAGGTCCCACAACTTGTTTGCTTTCAGTCCTACCCTGTTTGCTCTTCTTCTTTTACTTTTTTTAGAAATGGGATTCAACTCACCTGTATTCTAACATCTCCAAAGTAGAGTATCTCTACTTCATCATCACCTCTGACTCCTTATAAACTGAAAGAGGAAAAACAAGCTCTTCCAGAGAGTGATTCATGACAACAAAAGTAGACATCCATTTCAGGATAGGATGAATAATTTTAGAAGTACCCTTATTTTTCCATTGGGCATTAAAGACATGACCTGATCAGACAAATCAAGCCCAGGGCTTAAAGGACCCAGTTCCCACTGAATTGCACAGATCTTATGTATTAAAATCTTGCCTTGCATATCTGAATGATAGTTACAGATAGTGTCTTCTTGGTGGTCATATGGAAGAATAAAGAGGCAGTAGACATCCTAGCTACTATAATAGAAGCCTGAGGGCTGATAGTTTTCTGTGCAGAGAAGAGTGAATTGCCAAAATGGCTTTTCTCTTGCAGTTCCATAAGGAGCGGTTCAAGATTGACATGCCTCACCGCTTCAAAGTCTACAACTACAAGAGCCCAACCTTCTGTGAGCACTGTGGCACGCTCCTCTGGGGCCTTGCACGGCAAGGATTGAAGTGTGATGGTGAGTCCCTAGTGTATCTGACATAAACTGAGCATGGAAGGGGCCCATTGTCTTTATAGGGTTGCAACCTAAAGAGCCAAATGTCACTTGTCACTCTTCTCCACAAGATCTCTCAGAGATGGCATCTAGGGTGGTAAAGAAGAGAACTGTCCTTGAAGGTGGATGGAAACTGTCAGTATTCAGAAAGATAGGTGGTCCATGAGGCTGAAGAGTCACTTCCTAGAGAGGCTAGAGAGGCAAAGACATTGCTGATCTTCCAAAATCATTCCTAGTATCAACTTGCATGCTCTGTTTCTGATATCAGACAGACCCAAGATACTTCACCATCTTCATAATCCTATACCAGTGGAGAAGTCCTGTTCTGTGATTACAGTTTATCTCTGAGTTCCTAAACTGTAGAGTTTTGGTAGCCTGTAGCCACAAAGGCTGATGGATGTGGGAATGTGACCTTTTGACCAGAAGATAGAAAAATTCTTCATTTCAATAGAGAACAAAAAAATGTCCCAAGTGCTGTCTCATGAGACATAAACAGTGCCTAGGGTTTGAGCTGTTTATGTGGCTGATGTCTGCCTTGGGCCTACAGCAGCACATGTTCCTGCTCAACCTGGTGCCAAACCCTTTACAGTCTAGCTATCCTTTGTTGTCCTGACACCTCTTGTTCTTTCTTTCAGAATGTGGCATGAACGTTCATCACAAGTGTCAGACAAAAGTGGCAAACCTTTGTGGAGTTAACCAGAAACTAATGGCTGAAGCTCTGGCAATGATAGAAAGCACCCAGCAGGTAAATACTTTCAACCTTGAGTGACCTCATTCAGTGTTTGCTTCAGTGCAAGAAGTAAGGACATTGACTGAGGCACTGTGTGTAGCAAGTTTTAAAGGCTGTGAATTAGATCTTTCATGGAATACATAGTTAGATTCATCTCAGTACTTTGTAGAGTTTAGAAGTTTTTGTGGATTCAAGTTACAATATCCAGTGTTCACAGAAGAGAAATCCATTAAAAGATGATAACATCATTAATTTTGCTAACAAAAAAGCACTGCCTTTAAATCAAGAAAAATCTCCAGGTCACGTATCTCTGGAGAAAGGGAGAGTATTCTGAGAAGATTACTTTGCATGCATACACTTCTTATATCTTTGCCTGATGTCTGTTTAACATCCATTACAGATGAGACATGACCCGGATGGAGTCTAGATCTGATTCAAGACAGTTGTAGTTATATTATTAGGGGATGAGGTGATAGAAAGCCCTGTGGAAAAGCACTTGGGGGTGCTGCTGGATGAGAAGCTGGACATGAGCAGACAGTGTATTCTTGCAGCTCAGAAGGTAAACCATATTGTGGGCTGTATCTGAAGAAGCATTGCCAGCAGATCCAGAGGGATGATTCTGCCACTTCACTCTGCTCTGGTGAGACTTCACCTGGAGTGTTCTATCCAGGTCTGGAGCTCTCAATATAGGAAGGATGTGGTGCTGATGGTGGAGCAGGCCAGAGAAGGGCCATGAAAATAATCAGGGGATTGGAGCACCTCTGCTATGAGGACAGGTTGAGGGAGCTGGGGTTGTTCAACCTGGAGAAGAGGAGGTTCTGGGGATACCTAATAGTGACCTTTCAGTACCTGAAGGGGGGCTACAAGAAGGATGGAGAGAAACTGTTTCCAAAGGGCTGTGGTGTTAGAATGAGGGACAATGGCTTCAAACTAGATGAGCAGATTTAGACTGGATGTTAGGAACAAGTTCTTTACCATGAGGGGAGTGGAACACTGGAACAGGTTTTTCAGGGAGCTGGTTGGGGCCCCATCCCTGGAGATATTCAAGGTGAGGCTCAGCAGAGCTCTGGGCAACCTGATCTAGTTGCAGATGTCCCTGCTGACTGCAGGGGAGATTGGACTTCCAGAGGCCCCTTCCAGCCCATCCCATTCTTTGATTCTATGATTCTATTCATAACTGAGGTTTTCTAATAGAGTCCAAGTCAGAGAGGAAGGAACTTGTATTGGGTCCTTTTGCTGTCACTACCTTGCTTCATGCTTGTCGTGATTTGTCCTGTGATGCTCTGATCTCTGCAGTGAAAATTCCCAGAGCATGGACTCTCATGAGCAGAACTGTACCTTGAGAAGAGGATTTAGATTCCACTGTCATGAACAGCCCTGTATGTTGTTCAGAAATTAACAGAGAAAACTGAATTAAAAAGGAAAAAATCTAATCACAAGCCCAAAACTGTAAAATAATTCAGTAATTCTAGTTCAAAATCAGGATTGTTAGGATGCCTTTCAGCTCTTGAGCAACCTCAGAGAGGGACAAAATCTGTAGGTACCTAGTTCTCCATATTTAGGTTACTCAAGTATCCCAAGACAACACCTTTATCCATACAGCAAGTGTTTTTCCCTTTGTGAGGGGCTATCTAATAGATTTAGCTCTGCATATTTCTCACTTTTATGTGATATATGAGTGCTGCCAAACCTCCAAAGAGGATTTTTTCCTGCTCTTTCTTCTCTATTTCTACTTGCAGTGCAGTCTCTATAAAGCTGCTGGCACTATGTACTTGGAGTCACTATTGAGAGGTGAAAAGGACCAGCACCAAATGCTTCCCCCAAAATACTCTTCTGATCTCCAGAAATTTAGGCTTTGGGGACTTATTGAGCCATAGGTGAAATTTTACTGTTTAGTAGCCCTCAGAGGATTTATCTTTCATGCTTTTGTGTGAATCCAGACAAACTCTTACCTTCTGCAGCACCCTGGTGCAAGGACTTCTTCAGAGTAAAATCCAGACACTCGACAGGGATGAGGCTGCAGCATGTTTCAGTCTCTAGTGTTTTTCCAGATTCTGTTCAAACAGGCTATTGGCAAAGAAGTTGCTCATTTGAATGGCCTTTGTGTTGAAAGCCAGGGCCTCAGACTCTTGTGCAAAATAGAGGATGCCCACGTTGGAAATGCAAAGAACTGTTAACAACCACGCTCATCTCACAGAAGACTGTGGTTTCCTCTAGGTTACCAAACCCCTAAACATTAGATGTGGAGATGCTTTTCTTATAATCAAAGGCATCTTTCTAGATCTTGGCTTCTGTGGCAGCATGACTGAAGCCCAAAATATGACACTTTGCTGCAAAGTCATGTGATGCTTTCTGTAATTCAGGCTCGCTCTCAGCGTGACACTGAACAGATCTCCAGGGATGGACCTCTAGAAATTGGCTTCCCGGTTCCTGTGAAGGAGGTAACTCCACTTCAGGCATTGCCAGCATCTACAACAGGAAAAAAAGGTAACTTCCCCTGGTGATATGGGACAGCATGCTTTGTTCATTTGGGATTTGTACGTGGCTAGGTGAAGGTGACAAGGATGGCAAATTTATCAACCACTGCATCTTTTATGCATCTTTCCAGCCTAAAGCAAGACAGAGGCTTTCTCATCCCAGGATATCAACAGCTCTTCCCAGTCATGTTTTTGGGCATATCATAAACCCTAAACTCAGCCTGGACCCTTCCCTTCCTATAAACCTACACATCCCTTTCATCCTGACTTCTGGTGACATGAGACATCAGACACCACTCATTCAGCTAAACTCCCTTTCTGACCCAGTGCTTGAGTGCACCTCATACTTCCATTGGCAAGAGTATGTTTATTCCCTTCTTGGGACTTGTAGACTGTAAAATCTGAGGAATTTAAGGAAAGTTAAGCTCTAAACAGGAAATTGGGAGTCCTTTTGACCACTATGGCAAATTCTCTTTCCAATTTCATATTTTCGGGTGGGCGTCAACATCCAGTACCTTTGAAAATCATTGACAGATCTCCACTTCATTTACCCAGGAGCTGATACAGGTGTCACAGCCCTCTGTGATATAAAAGCAGACATTTAGAAGGTGAGTGAGAGACTAGAGAGGAGCACTGACTAACAGAACTTCAACAAAGCTACTGGAGGCTCAGTGGCCTGAAATAAAAGTCACAGTCTGCTGGGAAGATCCCTTGTTTATGTGCTTTGTGCTTGAGCAAAAATCTCTAGATATTAGGAGCAAAAATACCACCATCTTTCATTTAACCCATCTGTCCCACATAAAAGGCCATTTCAGGACCCCTGCAGCTACATAGCTCATGGTACCCCTCCAAGAACTGAACTGTAACTGCAGCAGACCTATGATAGTGCTGACACAATGCTCCTCTGCCTCCCACAAGCTTTAAAATGCACATACCAGAAAGGGAAGAGAAACAAGAAGAATGTAAGTGAATTAATACTTAAACCAAATAAGGACTGGGACAGTCAGCTCCAACTCTAACCATAAGTCAGGTTGATAGCCCAGGCCCCACCATCATTCATTTTCTCAATGAAAGTTAATAATGCCCTGGAAAATGGACCTAAAGGAAGATGTCAGAAGACACTGGTTAGATAGCAGCCACATCATACCAGTGCTCTGGGTTTGAGACAATGCAGCACTGGGTTACTGAGTAACATCCCATTTTGGTACTGTCTGAGCTAAGTGGACAGTGTCCTTTGGCCTCCAAAGGGAAAATAAATTATGTCCCAATCTGTGCTCCTTTCTTTAGTACAAGTAGAGCTGGCTATGCTGATGTGAATCAGTAAATCCCTGAATCTGGTTTACCTGTAGATCTGTTTATTTGCAGTGTTAGTGTTCCTGTTATTCATCAGTTTAGGACAGTGCAGCCAACATGCACTTGAGTACTGGGATAAATCCAGTAAGAGACAGAATCTCTGACAAGCTCACATACATCCAAGTGGATGTAATGTTGAAGTCTGAGTTGTTCCACTTCAGGACTGCTGGACTACTTAATCAGAGATTCGCATCTGAAGCAGAGACCAAATATCAAAATGCTGTCCCATCTTTCCACATGCTAACTTTGACAATAGTCTTGAAAAAGGCTCCAGAAAAATGGGACTGCACCATAATGGCAACCAGCAAGAAGGAACAAAGAATGCAGGCAGCCAGAAATAAGGCTTTGATCGTGATTTGCTGCATAAAACAGAAAACTGAAAAGTTTGTAAAGTGGAGGTAATGCCATTCAAGAAGATGAAGTTACACCAGAGGAAAGTTTCCTCTAGAGAAGAAAGCAATGGGGGAGCAGAGGTATTCTACTTTATTAATGTCCACCACATTAATAAATGTGGCCACCACACATTTCCACTTATTTGAAATACTTTTTTAAAACTCTAAACTCAAAGCCTGTAAGTGCTCTGGGGATTGTCTTCTTGTTTCCAGAGATTTATTTGAATGCTTTGATGTGTGTTGCAGAGCCGCAGGGCATTTCCTGGGAGACTCCAGTGAAGGGCATAGTGAAGGGGGAATCTCTAATAGAGACAGACTTTGGAGAACAAGCCCAGGAGCAGGAAGAGCACCAAGTGCAGCTAAAACTAACCATTGAAGATTTTGTCCTGCACAAGATGCTGGGAAAAGGCAGTTTTGGCAAGGTAAGCACCAGGGAATTAGGTGCCCACATACGGGTCTGCATGTTGCTTATTACAGCACTAAACAGCATGTGGCTTGAAGGCCTCTTAGGAAGAAACATCTCCAAGCCTTCAAAGAACCCTTGTTCTGACATGGGTTGAGTCTTGAACTCAATCTTCTCCTTGCCTGAGACAAAGACCTTCCTTGCCCTTCCCCCTGCCCTCTTAGTTTGCTGTCTCATGAGTGCCCATGGCAGCTGAGGAAAGCAGCTAAAGTGGGGCTGCAACTTCCCCTCCATGCAGGTTGATGCATCCTGGGAATCCACACATTGCTGGTGTGAAAGATCTCTGTGCTCTCCTTTATGCAGCTACTTCAGCAGACTTAGCTGAGCAAGCTCCAAGGGATGTGGAAGCATTTTCAGAAAAGTGGAGCATGGATCCCCTCCCCTCTGCAGAGCAGCAGGTCCCCAGCTGGGAACGCTAACTGCTCTTTCCCAGCTCCCATCTCTGCTGGACCGTAAAGGAAATTTAACACCAGCCAAGAATTTGTGGTGTTGAAACAAGAACCACCTGTTTTCAGTGGATTCATTAATCTTGATGAATTGTGGATTGTTCCTCCTTCTTGCAGATGTCCCCTGGAAGGGGACCTGTGTTATTCAGTGCCAGCACAGAGCTGCGTGAAGCAATTTCAGAGGAACTTGCCATTGTATTTTCACAGCCAACAAGGAGAAGGAGTATCATTATGTATCACGTTGTTCAAGTCCCACATCTTTACAGTTTTACAAGGTGGAAACTGTGCTTTAAAGAAGGGCTGCTTTTTGCCTGCTAAGTGAGCTGAAGCAGTTGCTGCAGCCAGTTCTCAAACTGATGAAATATTTGCTGTGTTTGCTTTCCATACTCGAAAATACTTGGCATGTCTACAGTTTGCACAGGAAGCAGAGCTGAGACATCAGAGTTAGAGCTAAGCCAGAATACCCCCAAATCCATAGCCCAGGCTAACCTGGACTCAAGGGTACAAATGTCATAGAAACATCTATGTTGGGAAGAATGAGCCTCTGGAGGTCATCTAATGCAACATGCTGCTCAAAACAGGTGGTGGAGTCACAGTTTCTGGAGGTATTTAAAACAAACATGCAGACATGGTACTTTGGGACATGATTTCATGGCCTCGATAATGTTAGATCAACAGTTGGACTCAGTGATCTTAGAGGTCTTTTCCAACTGAAACAGCTCTATAATAGATGAAGTTGCTTGGATGTTGTGAAGTTTTGAATACCTCCATTGAAGTATTCTTGCTTCAGCACCTGGTGTCAACACAGACTCTCCAAGCCTGCAGGCATTTGCATCTCTGCAGATGTGGGTGTGGAGAGCATGGGCTATTCATGCCCTTCTGCAACAAACCTCACCCACAAGTTTCCTGTGTAGGGGTTGCTCCTGATGCCCTTATTTGCTTGGAGCAAGATTCACTTCCCCATAGAGGGGACAGAATGTGCAGATCTCGGTGCCTGAGGGCTCTTTGCTGCTCTGTGTAGACCAGGTCAAGGACAGGCTAGACTTGTGAGGAAGCCTCCTCTGCAACAGATCTAGCATTGCCTACCTGGACCTAGGAAGTCACAGTGCAAGTCCAAACTGTGTTCTCCAGTTTCCCCAGGAGAGTAGTGTCCTGCACAATAGCAGGGGTAAAAAGGATGCCTGCAGCATCAGCACTGATGGCATTTCTGGTCATTCACTTCAGAGACGCAGGGAGGCTCTGGGCTCTGCTGTCTGTCTAGTGCTACAAAGTGAAATACAGCAGTAGCCAAAAGGTTAAATAAAAGTTTTGTCAGGGCTAAAACATGTCTGAGCTTACTCAGTAAATAGTGCCTGGCAGAGGACTTCAAAGACCTCTTTGAGTCTTATGTATTTATGTAGTTTATGGGAAAGTATTGACAGGCTGTTAGCATAAAGATCAGGAGTGGCACTCCCTGTAGAGAGTTCTTTGCTCCATGGTCTCTAAAAAACTCTTCTCTGTTGCTCTGTGTCCCACTTTCCCTGTCCACATAAGACAGAGGTCTTATGAGGAGTGGTTGAAGGAACTAGGGGAACAGAAGGCTGAGGGGAAGCCTTATTGCTCTCCACAACTACCTGAAGTTGTGGAGGTTGTGGCAAGATGGAGGTCAGTCTCTTCTCCCAAATAACTAGTATAAGCACGAGTCGAAATTACCTCAAATTGTGACAGGAGAGGTTTAGATTTAATATTAAGAAGATTTATCAAGCATTGGAACAGGCTGCCCAGGGAATGGTGGAGTCACCATCAAAAAAACATGTAGACATGGCACTTCAGGACATGGTTTAGTAGACACAGTGGTGTTGGGTTGATGATTGGACTGTATCTTAGAGGTCTTTTCCAACCTTAATGATTCTATGTGCTCTGGAATGTGATTTGGTAATCTCAGAGAAGTCCTGCAAGAGCATGGAAGACTCAGCCTGTTTGCTCAGGCCTCCTGCTAACTGAGAGGAAAGGAAGAAAGTCACTTCTGGTATAGATCAGTTTAACTACTGGTGGACAGCAGCTTGCACTTGCTAAGGATCTGGTGCAGGGTGTTTGCATTTCACATGTTGACAAAGAAATATTCTATGTTTTGTTAATTTAAGTTGGAAAACAGGAAATGTATCTCATGAGCATTTGCATAAAGATGGTTTCTGTTATCAGAATTATCTGCCTCTCTGACATGTCTTGGCCATACTGGAATGTTGCCTCTGCTCTTGTAATTGCCAAAACATTCTAATCCTTCATGAAAGCTTCATAAAACTCCTTTGGGAACAAACTCAATGTCTACAAAGTTTTTATGGTAGAACTGGATCATAAACATGAGATTTTTTTTTTAAAGTCTACTCTAGTGAATTCCCTAGAGCTTACCTCCCATCCTCCCATGGCTTGTGCTGCCAGCTCAGACAAAAGCATCATTTTTCCTGAGCACCTATTTCCACCCTAGGTGTTCCTCGCTGAACTAAAGAGCACTGACCAGTATTTTGCTGTGAAAGCACTGAAGAAGGATGTGGTGCTGATGGATGATGATGTTGAATGTACAATGGTGGAGAAGAGAGTCCTCTCCTTAGCCTGGGAGCACCCATTCTTGACTCATGTCTTCTGTACGTTCCAGACCAAGGTAAGACAAGGATCTATTGCCTTCTTCCATGGGCTGTGGTTGTCTTACAGAAATACAGATACTTGGTGAAGTTATTAAGTCTTCTAGATGCTAGGGAATAGCTTGGACATGAAGTGATGCTAAATGAAGGAATCTTCAGGTTAACTATTTGGAAGTGTCTCCAAAAATTTCATCTTATCTTCTCCACTCTAACCTGGGTGAGTGCTTTTAAGGACTGTGGCGCCCAAGACTAGCTGAGGTGGCTATGCAGATCTGCTATTAAAATCTCCATCCTGGCACCCTGGGCCAAGGATATGCAAAAGCCATGTCCACAGCCAGGCTGTGAACAGGCCCACACTGGTGTTACCTGAACATCTTGAACACTATGCTGCAGTGACTAATCTGGATCAGAGCTAACTCAAGAAACTCCAGTTATGGAGAATAAACCTGTTGTCATTCACTTTGGGAATCTTCTTTACTCCCAGTTACTGTTAAATTGCATCAGATTTGTCCTAACTTATTCAGGACCACTGCTGGTGAAGGCTGCACTTTAGAGGGGTATCACAAGGTGTTGCGATCACAAAGCATTGTCGGGGCTCTTCAGCCTGAGGAAGAGAAGGCTTCAAGGAGACCTCGTAATGGCGTTCCAGTATCTGAAGGGGGCCTACGGGAAGACTGGGGAGGGACTATTTACAAGGTCTTGTAATGACAGGATGAGGAGTAATGGGTTTAAACTGGCTGAGGAGAGATTTAAACTAGATGTTAGGAGGAAGTTCTTTCCAGTGAGGGTGGTGAGACACTGGCACAGGTTGCCCAGGGAGGTTGTGGCTGCTCCCTTCCTGGAGGGGTTCAAGGCCAGATTGGATGAGGCCTTGAGTGACCTGTTCTAGTGGGAGGTGTGTCTGCCTATGGTGGGAGGTTGGAACTAGATGATCCTTGAGGTCCCTTCCAACCTAAACCATTCTAACATTCTATGATTTCTACCTGAAATCCCACTTAAGACTCCAAACAAAAATCAAAGTGATGTTTGAGTAATATATATATCTTCATGGTCCTATATGGCACCAAACCACCAACTGATTAGCTTGCCAGAGCCTTTTCTATGGCCACAGCCAATCATCTCGTAACTAAAGCACACACAAGCCATAGGAAAAAAATGATGGAGGGAAATTAGAGATTGTCTTGTCTATCCAACCTACTCAAACCACTCCTGAGAGATGTTCAATATCCCTAAGTTCAGATTCAGAACAAATTAATTCTCTGAAGGCTGCTTTTTCAGGGATTTGTCAGGATGCTCCTAGTCCCTGCTTAGTCCTAGGATTTAGTGACATGAAACACTGATAAGTGTGAGGTTAGGACCTGTGCAGCGAGAGGCTCACTGCTTCTGCAGGGTCAGGAGAAACAAATATAACCTCTGTCGTAATATCCTAGGGGGATGCAGCACCTGTTTAAAGAAAGATTGAATTTATAACAGGGAAAGTCTGGGAACTGCTGTAGGCAATGTGACACTGAGCCCAGACACTCAATGTTTAACCCCTTCAGGACTGTCAGTGAAGACAAAATGTCCTGAGAATAGATCCTTGCCTGGTGATGAAAGGAAATAATTCCCTTTTTGAGGAGGCTAGATTTTAAAAGGATAAATGGCCCATCTCAAAAAGCAAAGAGAATCAAGACTTCATAAAAAGACATAATATTCACACCAGTCACAGCTCTACGAGGGAGCTTCTACACCAGGGAGAGCCGCCTGTAACTCCGCTGCTGATGCCAGTGGATGACTTACACGCAGCAGAACAGTGTTGTCTGTGGTTGAGCCCTGGTCTGGAAGCTGGAGGTCAGATTTGTGATGGATACAGAAGTGACAGGCTGCAGCACTGTTTTCAGGAAGTGCATGCATGCAGCCATCCACTTCCTTCGTGGGACCAAAGGAAAAAAAAAAAAAAAAAAGAGAGGCTAAATGGAATCATGCCAGGAGCCACAAGGGATTTGCTGACCATTTCAGAGGGGTATTGTGCTTGCAGTTGTGGCTGAGGCAAAGACCTGCAGGGTGGAAAAGCAATAAGTACTTGGAAAAAAAACCCACTTAGATGCCAGGCTCAAAAAACCAATTGATCTTTTCATACACTGTTTTACAGGGAGCCTCACAGTATTGCCTTTTTTGACATACAGAACGACTCTCCATCCATCCCATCCTAAGTCAACATTGCCACTTTAAAGTTATTTGATCTCTCCATTTTGCCCTCAAGTTCACAGATGGAGAAGCTGGAATGTGGCTGCCCAAGCCAAAGCTGCTCTGGGCTGTGATTGATTTCTAGCTTGTTTTGCTCCCACGACCTCTGCAAGCCAAGCAACGATCACTCAACACGTGAAAGTCATTCAGAGCAGGGGAGCTGTGACAAGCCATGGCTCAAAGGGCAGCATGGTGCAGTCGTAATATCTTTTGTAGCAATCATTTTAGAAGCCAGGGCAGTGCTGTGTAATTCTTTTCTGGGCTTTAATACTGAAAATTTGAAAATTTGGGGGTTTTTTTCCAAAGATTTTACTGCATAGATAAGTAGTTTCAAACAGAAATGTGTGTGTCAGTGCCATTCCGAATCTCTAATGCTTTGACTTGCAAGGTTTCTGAACTGCTTCAGGTACTGTGTGCTTCTGCAAAGTAAATCCAGGAATATTCCTACTCTGAAACAAGAGCCTCAGTAGTCCCCATGTCTCCATAGGGAAAAATGTCATATAACCTTTTGACAGTTCTCTGAGCTCTGAGATGAGTTTCTTCCTGGCCTCAACCGAGGTAATCAGTGAATGCTGGAATACAGGAAGCCTGACAGCTCTTCACACAGCTTTTTGTAGGCACCAAGCACCTAATGCTCATTTTCATTCCAGCAGAGGCTGAATGGTTGGTGCTTTCAAGACTCAGAATTATTTGTCATGTTTTGCTACATAAGAATAAATTCAACCACATGGATTATTTTTTTCCCCAATCTGTTTTTGAACATCACTGTTTTATTTTACTGCAGCAATCTTTGCATCCAGATATTCAACTGACATAATTATATGGTGTGAATTTTAACCACACACTCAGAGAGCTATTCTGTTGTATTATATTTAAAGGGACACTGTTACATTAAAGAGGAGGAAAAACATGTTTATAGCTCTGTGAAATCCCCAAATTAGTCATGCCAAAACAGTGACTAACATCCCAGTGCTTATATTTTATTCTTCTTTTTGCATTTCACTCATCTGTGATAAACATAGGCTGTCCTTTATTGCAAGCCACTTTTGTTTCTGATTTTGGGGTTTTTTTTTTCTTAAAACTTCTTTGACCAAGTATTTATTCACACACTTTACCTAAATGCAAATTCAATCTTGAGGCATTTTGGCGTGGAGCACAAAATAGCAACACTGAAGACTCCTCAACCCAAAAGGAGAAGTAATCTTTATTGCAATTTAAAAACAAATGTGACAGATACATTTCTTTTCTGCTTTAGTAATGTATTACATCTTTTCAAAGTCCTGATGGTGAGCCATTTTCACATGCTCTGTTATTTTAATCTGTTTAATACTGACTTTAAAATCTCTTCCATCAACAGGAAGGAGACAAGTATGTTAAATAAGGAGTGTGATCCTAATTTAAAAATTCTGAGGCTCTGAAGTGTTTTCCACAAGTATTTTCAGGAGCTATCTCATTAAAATATTTCCTGAGGGTAAACTGCAACTCCTGCAAATTTTTCCAATTTCATTTTTCTTTTATCTTTGTTGCGCCATTCAATGGTCAAGGCTGTGTTACCTGACTTGAATCAGAGTGTGTAGGTTGATATGTGTGTAGTTTTGATACTCATCTCCACTGCCTGGCTGTACCACTGACCCTCTGAGCAGCCCTGGAGCAGACTTATGTGTCCCTGCCAGGCATTGCAGGGTCTTTTCTGACTGCAACACACCTGCAGGATGCTGATGCATTGCAGAAGTCATCATATAGTGTGGTGAGGTTGCAAGCCTTGATTTCCAGTGTGGCTGAACCACTGAAGCACAACAAAGTATTCATAGAATTGTTTAGGTTGGAAGAGGTCTTTAAATTCTCAATTCCAGCTATTAACCCAGCATACTAAGTCACCACTAAGCCACATTCTTCAGAACCACATCTACACCTCTTTTAAATACACCCAGGGAGAGGGACACTTCCCTGGGCAGCCTGTTCCAAGGATTGACAACCCTTTCAGTGAAGAAATTTATCCTAATTTCCAACCTAAACCTCCCATGGCACATGGGGCCATTTCCTCTTGTCCTGCTGCTTGTTATTTGGGAGAGGAGAGCAACACCCACCTCACGATCACCTTCCTTCAGCTAGTGTAGAAAGCAATGAGGTCTACCCTGAGCCTCCTTTTCTCCAGTCTAAACAACTCCAGTTCCTTTAGCTGCTCTTTATAGACTTTTGTTCTAGATGCTTCACCAGCTTTGTTGTCCTTCTTAGGCCATGCTCCAGCACCTCAACATCCTTCTTGTAGTGAGGGACCTGAAAACAAATACAGTATTTAAGATGTGGCCTCACCAGTGCCAAGCACAGAGGAACAATCACTTCTCTATTCCTGCTGGCCACAGTCTTCCTGATCCAGGCCAGGATACTGTTGGTCTTCCTGGCCACCTGAGCATACTGCTGATTCATATTCACCTCACTGTCAAACAGTATTTCCTGTCTCTTAAACAGACTGGGAATAAAAAAACAAACAAGCAAACAAAACACCTGTAATGTGCTAGTCACAAAATGAAGCGTCCTGTGAGATCAGACCAGATGTCTTTCTAGCCAGCATCCTAGTTTTGCTATTGATCAGGAAGGAAAGTGGAAGAAGAGAGTGTAGGGCAATGCAGTGATTTCCCATTGTACAAACCTTCCCGTGCCTTGATGTTCAAACATTTAAGAGATGATATTCATAGAATCATAGAATAGTAAGNATAGCATATTGATGCTACAAGCTTTATAGGGCTCCATTTTCCTAGTGTTTGCAGGGTGAGGGGGGATATTTCAGCTTGGAAACCTCTGATTCAGGGCTAGTCAGCCAAATTTGAACCAGCTGATGGGGAAGTTGGGGAAAAACTGGGAATTCTAGAAAGTCTGAGATTTTTGCCTCTTGCAACCAGAAGGCAGAAAAACTGGCCCAGTCTCATTCAGTCCTGGCCAAAATTTCCACTTGGTTCAGTAGAAATAGCAGCAATTCAGCAAAGCTTTGGGATTTCAACAAGGTTCTGCCAGAGAATGTGTGAGCAGCTGTAATTGTAACATAAAAAATGTGAAGTCTTTACAAGACACTTCTGGGTGGTGTCAGCCCATGTGTTGTGAACAGGTGGAGTGTATTGGTGAGGAAAAGAAGGGGCCAGCTCACAAGCATTTTTTAAGTGATAGATGCTTGGCATACTCAATATACATCTTCTCGTTGCCCTCCAGTTGTCCATCTCCTAAGAAAATCAGTCCAAAATGCATCCAGCTTTGCCTGAGATTTCTAAAAGTCTGCATTAAGGCTGCTCTTTGCCCTTAAAAACAAGTTGATTTGTTAAAATACAAGCACTACTTCTGTTCCCCTACTTTTTCAGCTGATAAAATACTTGTTTCATGAATATGTCTTTTTTTTTTTTTTTTTTGCTTTTCTTTAGTTTCTGATTTGGTGATTTTTTATTTTGTTTATCTCCAAATCTTCACAGAATTTTTTTTCTAGACTTAAGAAAATCAATCTCTGTCCAAGACCCCACTCAGTATTGATAGGGAAAGCTACTTTCTTCTGCAAGACAAAGCAGCTAGTAAACTCAGTTTACCATTGTGGGTGATGTACCCTGCCTGCTCTGAGCAGCAAGGATGAGTCCTGGGTTCTCAAAAGTCAGATGAAAAGAGCATTTCCAGCCGTGTGTATACCTTTATGTATACACAATTGGTTTTACATGTGTGTATGTTCATATGCTTTGTACCATGTAGATGGGAACACAAAGCTAGTCATCCCAAATGAGCAGTTTCACATGCAGTCAAAAATGCTGACAGTGCAAAAAAATGATAGAGTGAAAGGTAAATGATGAGATCAGGGACTAGACCTAGTTGACAGCTGTAAGAAATGCTGCCATCTCTAGAAGATAGACTGATATTGCACATAGGAAAAATAAAGTCTTTAAACCAGAGTATGAAAGTAAACCTGAGGTTACTTTAATCTGTAATAAATTTGCTTTGCTCGTCCCCAGACAGTGCAAACAGTAATCTTAATAACTCCTCTGGTCACCTACTAGCATGGAGTGACCCCCTGTTAACTGTTCCTCATGGAAGCAGACACAGTGAGGAGCACAAGAATGGGAAGCTGTAATGGAATTGCAATGCTCACTAACTGATGGGCTGGGGAAAGCTGAGAGGCCTTTGGCTTCTGTCTGTCCCATGAATTAAAATAGATCCAAAGCATGGAAGAATGCCCATAGTGGACTGGGCTGAGCTGCATGAAAATATGAAACGAGAATCAGCTGCAGGAATTGCTTTTCTCTTGGCAAGACCCAACCTAGTGCATTGGGCATGCAGTGAGGTTAGGTGATTTAATCTTCACTGAGGAGTCTTCTCACTCAGAGCCATTTTTTTAGGGTGACTGCTCCAAAAATAGGTAGAGCCACACTGTCCTGCAGCATTAATTATTCCAATATTCATCCTCCTGGAAGCCCTGGGAAGAAGTTTTGCTTTTCAGTAAGTGGTGTTAAATTGTACATTTGTGTGTATGCAAATGCTTTCAGATGCAAAGAAAACAAAATCTGAAAATCTCTGCAGAAAAAGTGCTCTAGAGGGCTTCCAGCTGGTTTGAGGATTTTAAGAGCCTGTTACAGGAGTTACCTTCAAAAGATCAATTTAAATGCTGCCTGCTTTATTCTCATTGTTTATAAAGTTGAAAGCAACTCTGATAGTGACTATTCATTCTCACAGCAGTTGCATGCAGAACAGAAGCAGGTCTTTTTAACTCTATTCTTGCCGTGTCCTGAAGAGTCTGTGGGAGCCCAGCTCAGCCCAGACTGATGGGATAAGAAGCTGAATTCCTGCAGCACTTAAGTCCTGCAGCAATGGGCAGGACTGATTGTTTAGCAGGGTCTGTGCGGCAGGACAAGGGGTGATGGTTTTAAACTAAAAAGGAGAGATTTAGACAATCTAAAGAAGTAATCTTTTACAAGAGCAGTGAAACACTGGCCCCCGTTGCCCAGAAAAGTGGTAGAAGCCCATTCCTCCAAGAATTCAAGATCAGTCTGGATGGGACTCTAAGCAACTTAATCTAGCCAAACATGTCCATGCTGACTGCAAGGAGTTGGACTTCATGACCTTTAAAAGTCCTTTCCAACCCATATTGTTGTATGTTTCTGTGATTCTGTTGCTTGACTAGAGAATTGTGTTGTTTTGTGTGCAGGATACACAAGTTTGGCATATTGGAATCATAGAATCATAGAATGGTAAGGTTGGAAGGGACCTCAAGGATCATCTAGTTCCAACCCCCTGCTATAGACAGGGACATCTCCCACTAGAACAGGTCACTCAAGGCCTTGTCCAACCTGGCCTTGAACACCACCAGGGAGGGAGCAGCCACAACCTCCCTGGGCAACCTGTGCCAGTGTCTCACCGCCCTCACTGGAAAGAACTTCCTCCTAACATCCAGTCTAAATCTTCCCTCTGCCAGTTTAAACCCATTGCCCCTTGTCCTGTCATTGCAAGACCTTGTCAATAGTCCCTCCCCGGCCTTCCTGTAGGCCCCCTTCAGGTACTGGAAGGCTACTCTAAGGTCTCCTCGAAGCCCTCTCTTCTCCAGGCTGCAGAGCCCCAACTCTCTCAGCCTGTCCTCATATTCTCATGGTGGGGTCAGTAGGTTATGTGTCATCTGTTTGGAAAGCAGATGGGTAAAGGCAGGAGCTCTTTCCAAGCCTCCTTCAGAACTCTGTAGGTCTCAGCACTGAGGAACCGCATTCCTGATGGTTTGATTAACATCCCTGACCTAGGACTATTTCAAGGGATAAGGGCATGGCAAAGTCATGACATTGCATCTGCCGCATCTATAGAAATACATCACCCACTCTTGCCTGCTCCACGCTTTAACAAACTTCAGAGCCTTGCAGTAGCAGACAAGAGCCATCAGATAACTTTCCCAGGACAAGAGGAAGTGTAGGATGGAGCCTGCCTGCAGACACATCCTTTGTGCTGTTCTAACCCTTTAACCTCTAGCATGCTGTTGAATTTTCAGTGATTTCAAGCAAGTCTTTTACTATATCCCATTTTTAAAGGGTTCTGTGGCTTTTGCAGACCTCAGGCTGAGGAAGCTGTCTGAATAATTTGTTGTAGCTTGCATTGCTTGACTATATCTTACTGCTCATAATGATGTACATAGGGCTGATCTCAAGTAATCTTTCTTCTTGGGTTATTCCAAATAGCTGACCTTTGCAAGAAGCAAGGGGAACTTCCAAGTCTCAGAGCAGAAAAATCAGAATGATGCTGTCTGTCTTCAATAGTGTTTATGCACCACTCTATAGCACCTGGTAGACCATGGGTTTTAGAATTAATCACAGAATCATGGAGCACACTGGGTCGGAAAGGACATCTAGAAGCCATCTAGTCCAACCTCCCTGCAGAAAGCAGGGATATTTCCAACTAGATAATATTGCTCAGAACCCCATCAAGCCTGACCTTGAATGTATCCAGGGATGATGTGTCTAACACCTCCCAGGTGGGAATACTGTTCCAGTATTCCACCACCCTCATAGTGAAGAACTTCTTCCTAATGTCCAAATGACCAAGTCAAGTTTATAGTCTTCAGTTTCCTGGTTTTGGACAGTTGAGTAATATTGTTCATGTAATGTTAGGAGACCAGTTAATCTGAGAGCTTGTCCGCTTTTCCTTTCCTTGGGATGCAAGAGGATGCTGCCAAAGTCCTCAGGTTCAAGTTAGAGTCCCCAATTCAATTAAATAGGTTCATCACATGGTGGCAGGACTGCTTGTTCAGCTGAATAAACTTGAACTTCAAGTTACTCTTAAAGATGTGCATTGAAGTGTAGCCAAACTCACTGGACTTCCCAGGGAAATCCAGAGGGTTTCTCCTTTCCAGTACCCTGAAGCTTGATCTGCTCCATTTGAAGACCCGTAAGGTTTCTTCTATTCAAGTGTGATAGATGCAGTTGCTGCTCTGTTGTTGGCTAAACCTCTTCACTTATAGAATCATAGAATCATAGAATCATTGAATGGTAAGGTTGGAAGGGACCTCAAAGATCATCTAGTTCCAACCCCCTCCCTTAGGCAGGGACACCTCCCACTAGTACAGGTTACTCAAGGCCTCATCCAACCTGGCTTTGAACACCTCCAGGCAGGGAGCAGCCACAACCTCCCTGGGCACACTGTGTCAGTGTCTCACCACCCTCACTGGAAAGAACTTCCTCCTAACATCCAGTTTAAATCTTCCCTCTGCCAGTTTAAACCCATTGCCCCTTGTCCTGTCATTGCAAGACCTTGTCAATAGTCCCTCCCTAGCCTTCCTGTAGGCCCACTTCCTTCACTACCTTCACAAAGAGTGTCTGCTCCAGTGTTTTCCTGAATGGGCTCCTGAGCTCTCTTTGCTTCCAAGATGTATGCATTTCTATATTAAATTGCCCATCTCCATTTGGCCTTCTTACTTGCTTTAAACTGACTTATGGGCACAGACTCTACAGGTGCAAGACTTCCAAACTGAAAACCTGCACCCATTTGGTTTATTGTCAAAATTTGTATTCTTCCTCTGGGAGGCCAGATTTGGCCCTGTGTTTGTGGGATGACAGGTGGAGTTTCCAGCCAGACGTCCATTTAAATAAGAGTACTGTAATTAAAAGGATCTGGCTAAGGAAATTGCACAAATTAGAGCAGACAGCTGTTATCTGAAAGGAACAAACATTGAGGGGTTTTTAAATAGCCAGCCCTTGGCTTGCTGCCAGAGATGCTTACACTAGGTCTTATGGATAAAAATCTTCCTTTGAGAATTAAAAATATAAGTGAAAGCTCCATCTCCTCCCCATTAAAAAAAAAATAAAGTAAAATAGTTATACAAACTGAGGAGAAGATATTGATAAACTTTAACATAGCCTGGAGATGACTAACTTCAGATGTGTACAGAACAGAGAGAGGCTGTTATGGAGGGGTACTAATCGATGCAAGATGGTATTTTTCCAAATTTAATATTGTTCATTAATTTTGCTATTCAGAACTCTCACCACCCTGACCACTTTAATAATAATTAGGTTCTTCTGCAACTGTCATGGAAACATTGTGCAAATAATAACATAGGATCTAGAAATAACTAGCAATAATATATAATATCAATTGAACTGGAGGAAAGGTTCCTGTGGTCAGTATACCACTTGTGGTTAATTGTACTGCCTGTCCACTAGATGGACTCAAGCAGCTCCTTTCTGCTTATAGCAGAAGGCAATGGTGAATTACAAGAGGCTTTAAATATTTACTCACAAAATATCTCCCAACTGGCAGGGCTGGCTATAGCTTTAGACAGTACCCAAATGCTTTCGGGGAATTCTGTTACTGTCTTGTCAACTGCTGAAACTTCTGATTCTTCCCATGCTTCTGGGGAAAGAAGGCAGACAATCTCTGACCTGGACCTGATCTCCTCTGGATGATCTGTGTATCTCCAGGACTTCCTATCTTAGCAGGAGACTTTCAGGTGTAGGCAGGATGTCTTACCATGTGCAGTCTTTGCACGACGTCATACTGGCAAACTCGAGGCAGTGGAGTTTCCAAACAGTTCAGGATACAGTGAGGCAGTAGCAAGCAGCAAGCACAAACACAGCAGCAGAGCAGGTTGTGTCACCTGCTCATCTCCTTCTATCAATATAGCCTGAGATCAATGGGCCTTTGGACACAGAATAGGCAATCGGAACGGCAGTTAGCCAAGTTTGACCATATTAGATGAAGCCATAGGCCTGCTTTACCCTTTCAAGGGCAGAATACAAGCCTTGCATAAGGCAGGCACAAGGCAAGCCTGTGTACCTTGTTTATCACAGGATGCAAAACAAGTCTGGGCAAGCCAGACTCCTTAGACTCAGTGGCTCCAGGTTCTTTGTCCTCTTTCCTGTGGTTGTTTCTCCCCAAAACAGAAGGAGGGAGAGCAGAAAAACATGTCTGGGCAAGCCAGGACATGTATGAGCCTATTTTGGCTTGCTTAGGACTACCACGACAGAGGCTTCTGAGAAAAAAAATAAATACTGCATCCATTATATTTTATGCATGTATTTATGCACAAAACTTGAGATTCCTGAAGCAGAAGTTTAAACTGGGAGCACAACTTATTGCATACATAGTCTTTTTCCAGCAAAAGGCCACTTTCCTGCTCTGTAGGTGTAATTCAATGTGATAGGGGCTGGTCTGAATCAACCTCCAGCTTCATTCATCAATGAACTGGAAAAAGAGATAGACTGTACTCCCAGCTACTGGTGCAAAATGAGGAGTGGCTAACACACCAGAAAGCAGTGCTGCCACTCTGGGAGACCTGGACAGACTGGAGAGTAGGGGGGAGAGGAACATCAGGCTGTTCGACAAGTGCAAGTGTATAGTCCTGCACCTGAGGAGGAATAACCTCAGGTCTGTACAGTCTAGGGAGTGACCTGCTGGAAAGCAGATCTGCAGAAAAGGACCTGGGAGTGCTGGTAGGCAACAGGTTCACCATGAGGCTGCACTGTGCCCTTCTGGCCAAGAAGAGTGCATTAAGAAGAATGTGACCAGCAGGTTGAGGGGGGTTCTCTTCCCCATCTACTCTGTCCTAATGAGGCCACTTCTTGAATAATGAGTCTAGTTCTGGGNAGACAAGGAACTATCGGTGATACTCTTTTCAGTGGTGCCCAGCAGCAGAACAAGACACAACAGTCACAGACTGGACTACAGGATATTCCATCTGAACATCAGGAAAATCTTTTTTCATTTGAGGGTGACAGAGCATTGGAACAGGCTGCCCAGAGAGGTTGCAAAGCCTCCTTCTATGGAGACTTTCAAAACACAGCTGGATGTGATCCTGTGGAGCCTGCTCTGGGTGACCCTGCTTTAGCAACTGGTGCAGACTAAAAGGTCTCTAGAGGTCCATCCAACTCCTACCACTCTATGATTTTGCAGGTGTCTGGTGCTGTAGTAGTAATGGCTCAGGAAGCAGCAAAGGGATCAATGTGGTCATCAAGAACTTGAAAGAAAGCCTTGATGATCTATTCTGTTCTTTATTCGACAGTGATTCCCCTCATCCTTCCTATGTACCAGAATGGTTCTACTTTTCTGGTGGAATAGCTGATAGTTGCATGCAACTGGGGACAAAGACTGCATCATTTTCCAGCCTTCTTTGACTTGCAAGCACTCAATGGGCATCCAGAAATATGATTAATTCATGAATCTCCCCACCAGCAACTTAGATCTGCTTTATGTAATAGAGCATCTCCCAGACTTAAAATCAAATGTGTCCTTAAAACAAGTTCCAACATCTGGTCAGTATCCCCAATAACTTAAAAAGGTCAAACCCATGGTCCTCCACCAAATCTGTGCAGGAATACAGGTTCCACCAGCTTGAGATCACTCCACTGGATGGATAATGCTGGGAACAAGAAAACACTTGCAATTTCCTTCCCCTCTTCCAGTAGTCTCCCTAGATCTTGTCTGTCTGTCCTGTTATACAGGCACTGCAGAGTTACTCTCTTTTAGTGAGCCTTGGGGTGTGCTGGTAAAAATGAATCACACCATCTGGTTATGGAGTGGATTTGCAATGTTTGCTAATGCTCTGTATGCAAATCAGAGCAGAGAGGATGAGTACAGGCTTGGAGAACATAGAGGAGAAATGAGGAGTGTGGAAAAGAAACTGTTTTCTATCCCAAACTCTTGCTGTAATATTTTCCTTTCTCTGTTTTAATACTTTGAGTGATTTTTTGGGTTTGTTGTTTTTTTTTTTTGGGTGGGTTTTGGTGTTGTTGTTGTTGTTTGGGTTTGGTTTTTTGTTTGTTTGTTTGTTTTATTTTTGGTACTGCTAACTTGCATTCCCCCATCCCTTATTATCATCTTGTCTCATTCTCTAGGAAAACCTCTTTTTTGTGATGGAATACCTCAATGGAGGAGATCTCATGTTCCATATCCAGAGTTGCCATAAGTTTGACCTTCCCAGAGCAACGTAAGATATTATTATTACCTTTTGGCTTGCAGGTCACACACGTGGTAGAAGCAAAAGCAGCAGCTGCAGACACCAGGGGTCTTGCTATTTATTCACATCTTTTCTGCTGTCCTGTAGAGGAAACCTTGGGCAAATCACCTGACCTCTCTGCACCCTACCCATCTGTAAAGTGGTAATAATCCTAGAACTGCTTCAGTTGGAAAAGACCTCTGAAATCACCAAGTCCAACCATTGATCTAACACCATCATTACCATTAAACCATGTCCCAGAATGCCATGTCCACACAGGGACAGTGATTCCATCACTTCCCTGGGCAGCCTGTTCCAATACCTGGCCACTCTTTCAGTAAAGAAATTTTTCCTAATATCCAACCTAAACTTCCCCTGGCACAACCTGAGGCCATTATGTCTCTTGATAGTAGAGAAAAAAGACCGACCCCACCTCACTCCAACTTCCTTTCAAGTAGTTGTAGAAAGAATGAAGTCACAGCTGAGTCTTCTGTTCTCCAGACTAAACAGCCCCAGTTCCCTCAGCCACTCCTCTTAAGACTTGTTGTCTAGACCCTTTACCAGCTTTGTTGCCCTTCTCTGGACACCCTCCAGCAACTAACTGTCCTTCCTGTAGTGAGGGGCCCAAGACTGAAACCAGTAATTGAGTTGCGGTGTCAGCAGTGCTGAGTACAGGATCATGATCTACCCTACTCCTGCTGGCAGCAGAATCACTTTCTATCCCAGCTCTCTCCAGGCTGAACAAAACAGACATGCAGGTCATCACCCTGACCTAGTGATGCTTTTGGAGCAAGCCACTTCCTCTCACTTCGTTTCTCTTCCCACAGACTTTGGGGAGCCCAATCCACTCAGTTGATTTCAGTCAGATATGACCTTTCTTTGCATCCCTGGTCAGCCATGGAAGATATTTCTGTCAGGAAGCATTGCAGACACTGCTACACCCTCATCAGCATTGCATCTGCCTGTAGGCTTAACCTTTTGCCTGCAAACCAGGGACCTCCTTCTAGCCTGGAACCTGGCTCTGATATTTTGTACTAACCTCAGACCAGTCCCACAAACATTTATCCAGAGCCAAGATCTGAGCTGGATAGAAGTTGTTCCGCAGGCTGCCCTGCTTGCTGGATTAGTCACCTTCCAAGAACTGCAGATCCTCACAGAAAGAAGCTCCAGTGGAACCATTCAATCCAGCAACCTTACCTCTGGAAGTTCTTCCACTCTCTGTAAACAGCCTCCACTCTGCCTAAGATCTTATTTGCATGGCCTCTGTGTGGGGGTCTTTTCAAAGCAATCTACAGATGATGGCTGAGAATTGCAGCAGCCCTGAGGCTGTTCTTTGTTGCACTTAGTGAGTTCTTGCTCAGCCTGTAATCGGAGGCCCCAACAATGACATTGTGCACTAACCTTCATCCCAGATTTGCCACCGTCAAAGAAATCCCACAGATGCATTTTCAGCCCTCTGTGGAGCCAAATATCTTCTTCTTCTCAACACTGGGTGGCCTGCAGCAAATTGCAGGACTTGCTTAAGCTGGGGTTCCCATCCAGTGAGCAGAGGTGAAGCTGTTGTTTGTTAGAAGTAATGGGGTTTTCTCTTTTCTCCTTTATGGTTCAGGGCTGGGGGGGGAAGACATAAAACCTATCAAAAGTGCAAAAGGTAAATTTAAACAAAAAAATTAATACACCAACAGAAAATTAAAAATTTATTAAACTTTGATTAAAGTAAATAAAAGAACTAGAATAAATGAAAAGTGCTTTT
Source organism: Ramphastos sulfuratus (assembly GCA_013399055.1). NCBI lineage: Eukaryota > Metazoa > Chordata > Aves > Piciformes > Ramphastidae > Ramphastos > Ramphastos sulfuratus. Next base: position 31,692 of record WBNM01003801.1, read on the forward strand.
AATCCTCCTGCTAGCAAAAGTTGTTTTGAAAGTCAATGTTGAAGCCACTACAGGAATTAATTTTTATTTAATTTTTTTTTTTAAATCATTAAAATCAGTGTTTAATTTGATGATTTTTTTTTTCATAAGTATTTGAATGCTCAGAATTAGGTATCAATGCATTGAAGACCAAGGGAGCAGAGCTGATCATCCTGTGGTTGCATTCCCTTCTGGGAGAGCACTTCCGTTGCGCAATGATTCTTCAGCCTTATGCTACCCCTTTGCAGCAGGATGTGGTATTGCCGTCTAGGCCAATAAGATCTCAAACTCAAAAAGACTCGAGGAAAAGACCACTGAGCTGCCAGCTACTTCACATTTTGGATTAAGTTTCAAAAAGAAATCACAAAGATCTGTTTGTCAGGCCAAGGAGATTGTCTGTGATCCTCAAACTCAGATGACCACTTGCCTGTCACATTACTGGGACCACTCCACTGTTTGTGCAGCAGTTCCTGAACATGGCAGATTATAGCTGCTCTTTTGAGGTCTGCAGCATAGATACCACCTGGTCTGCCCTCTTTGCTACAGGGACCATACCTTAAGGTGATGCAAAGTAGGCAGTGGAAGCTGGGTGGTGATAGCTCCACAGCTATTCTATAGATATCTTTGGGTACCGAAGTGGCCAAGTGCCTCAAAGTTAGTTGCATATTAAAAAAATGCAGCTGGCCTTGCAGTGGGACTTTGTCATTTGTGAGGATGAGCAGGTTCCAAATCCCCATTGCACAAAATGTCTTCAGTGTGGGCTGGATACTTACATTGGTGAAATACTTTTGGGAATCTCACATCATCCATCAACTGATGGATGTAAAGCCCAGGAACTCCAAGCCTTCTGGAGACATTCCAAGCCTTCTGAGAACTAAATGAAATTTTGACTCCTGCAGAGACAGTCTCAATTGTTTGGGGTCTAGTTGAAAGCTCCTGCTGGGAAGCAACCATTCTAACTTCTGCCTTCTATCACTCAGGTTTTATGCTGCTGAAATCGTATGTGGACTCCAGTTCCTCCATTCCAAGGGCATAATATACAGGTAATTTTACTCTTTCATATCATATCCTATTTTCCCTGCAAGCACCAGTGATAAATAAGAAAAAAGTTGCTTGGAGGTGCTTAATGGTATTGTGTTTCTATGCAGATTTCCTTTTTACAGAGTCTGACTATTTTCTTTTGAATAACTAGTGTAGAAAAGGCAGTTTTGAACACATTTTGAGAATCCAGTTCTATTTCAGTTAATGTTAAAACAAGTCCTTCGATTTCTTTACACTGAGTCATTCATATAGCACCCAACCAAGGCACACAGTTTATGCTTTCCAGGTATTAAGGCATATAAGATCAAGTTAGCCATGAGAAACTTGATATAACTGCTTGCTGATTACACTGGGACAGTGGTGACAAGCTCAGCTCAAGTAAAAACAGCAGGGAGACAATGATATACCTTTATTTTTGGATTATTAACATGTCCGTTGTCCACAGTTCCATGGTAAGATGGAATTCTTCTCACCTTCCACCATGAATCTAAACTTTTCTTGTAATGAATAGAGAGGAGCTTTTTAAGGTTCATCAAACTTGTGTTATAGAATGTATGAGAAGAGTCCATTTCTACCAATGGGCTCTACATAGAATCATAGAATGGTAAGGTTGGAAGGGCCCTCAAAGATCATCTAGTTCCACCCCCCTGCCATAGGCAGGGAGACCTCCCCCTAGTACAGGTCACTCAAGGCCTCATCCAACCTGGCCTTGAACACCTCCAGGGAGGGAGCAGCCACAACATCCCTGGGCAACCTGTTCCAGTGCCTCACCACCCTCACTGGAAAGAGCTTCCTCCTAACATCCAGTTTAAATCTCCCTTCTTCCAGTTTAAACCCATTGCCCCTTGTCCTGTCATTGCATGACCTTGTAAATAGTCCCTCCCCAGCCTTCCTGTAGGCCCCCTTCAGATATTGGATGGCTACTATAAGGGTCTTCTGGAAGCCTTCTCTTCTCCAGGCTGAAGAGCTCCAACTCTCTCAGCCTACAGGGAGCTGATGGGGACTAGGGGGAATGCTACAGGCAGCTGCACTCAGACAGAAGAGTACTGGTATGAACTTAGTCCCAAGTACTGGTATGAACTTAGTTCACCATCACAGAATCATAGAATGAGTTGGGTTGGAAGGAACCTTAAAGATCATCTAGTAACAACCCCCATGCCATGGGCAGGGACACCTTGTGTTAGACCAGGCCACCCAAAACTCCATCCATCCCACCATCAATCTATCAAATCCCAAGAAGTTCTCTACTAGAAAATTGCCCATTCCTGCTTTTGCTTGACTTCCCTAGGATCTTCAGAGTTATGCATGGAAGTTATGCACAAGTGCTTCAGACTTATATAAAGGAACAAAGACAAGATGGGAGCAAGAAGAGCTGCAGAAGTGAGGCCACGATATGTTTTCTCGTGGTCACAAAGAGGAACTGAAATTCCAGGGAGCCTTAATCCAGCTCATCTTCATGGCAAAAATTAGTTACTAGGCTGCAGCTTTCTATAAAAACAGAAAGCAAATTGCTTGTCACAAATAAATGAGAAAGACCACTAAAGCAACGATGTTTGCTGAAACCAAAATGAGCTTTATTTCAATGTTTGCCATGTAGTGTGAACATTAGAACAAGTGCTAAAAGTGGATGGCTTTTTTATAATCAACTCTCCCATTAGAACACAATCTTGGATTCAAATAAACTCGCCTAATTATTCATGATTAGTAGCATGTGGGAGCCATTTATAGTCTTTATTGACCAAGGATGGTGATTGCATAAACATGAGATCAATATCTATGGTGTTAAGCTAAGATGATCTCTAGGGTCTCAGCAAGTTTCTGGCTCTAATTATTCTTCTGGATGACTGAAGGGAAATATTTTCTGAAGTGCCCAAACCACTTAGCTAATGTCTGTCATTTCTATTCAGACTTCTCAGAAAAGTTGATTACAAATATCTGCAGGATGTTATGAGTTTGTGGTAGCATTGTTCATGCTGATATTTTGTTTGTAATTCACATTTTTATTGGAATTGCTGCACCAGTGATGTGTCAGGGTTTGGAACCACTTTCCTCACGAAAGGAAAGAGACATTTAGAACCTGGAGCTGTGGGAAACATGGACAAATTGGGATAGCTGGACATTGGCTAACAGTGATGGGAAGAAACAGCTCATTCATAGGACCAGAGAACATAGAATCATAGAATGGCTTGAGCTGGAAGGGACCTTGAAGCTCATCTAGTTCTAATCCCCATGCCATGGGCAGGGGTATCTTCCACTAAACCAGATCTCCAAGCACCATCCAACTTGGCCCTAAATACTTACAGGGAAGGAGGATCCACAACTTCTCTGGGCAGATCTTCATATGTAAACTTCAGATCTTCTTATATCAACTTCAGATTATCTTATATCAACCTCTATCTCGTCCATTAAGGCACTGTTGCACCTTTGGGCACTGAACCTACAGGACCTGTCCACATCAGAGGACACTGCCATTGCTGGGAGAATGATGCCTCCCAGCACAGACTGGGACAGACACAAGCTATAGTGGACAAGAGCATGTGCCATGGTCTAAGCCAGAGCAAGGAGCTGCAGAGAAAGACCCAGGTGGCCACACTGTAGAAGAGGAGCAGGAGCAAGGGCTGCTGCCCTCTGTATTCAGTGATAGGAAGAAACAGCTCATTTGTAGGATCATAGAAAGCTTGAGTTGTAACAGACCTTGAAGTTCAGCTAGTTCCAACCCCACTGCCATGGACAGGGACACCTTTCACTAGATGAGGTTGTTCAAGGCCTCGTCCAACCTGGTCTTACATAGGAGGTGGCGAGGCATTGCTTTAGTTATCAAGCTTTGGGAGAAAAGATTTAACCAGTCCTACTCATAGAATCATAGGATCATAGAATGGTAAGGTTGAAAGGGACCTCAAGGATCATCTAGTTCCAACCCCCTGCCATAGGCAGGGACACCTCCCACTAGTACAGGTCACTCAAGGCCTCCTCCAACCTGGCCTTCAACACCTCCAGGGAGGGAGCAGCCACAACCTCCCTGGGCAACCTGTGCCAGTGTCTCACCACCCTCACTGGAAAGAACTTCCTCCTAACATCCAGTCTAAATCTCCCCTCTGCCAGTTTAAACCCATTGCCCCTTGTCCTGTCATTGCAAGACCTTGTCAATAGTCCCTCCCCAGCCTTCCTGTAGGCCCCCTTCAGATACTGGAAGGCTACTCTAAGGTCTCCTCAAAGCCTTCTCTTCTCCAGGCTGAAGAGCCCCAACTCTTGTAGCCTGTCCTCATAGCAGAGCTGCTGCAGCCCTCTGATCATCTTTGTGGCCTCCTCTGGACCTGCTCCAACTCTTCCATGTCCTTCCTGTGCTGGGGGCTCCAGAACTGCACACAGTACTCCAGGTGGGGTCTGACGAGAGCAGAGTAAAGGGGCAGAATCCCCTCCCTCTCCCTGCTGGCCACACTGCTCTTGCTGCAGCCCAGCACTCAGTTGCTGTCTGGGCTGCATGCGCACACTGCAGGCTCATGTTGAGCTTTTCATCAACCCAGACCCCCAGGTCCTTTTCCTCAGGGCTACTCTCCAGCCATTCACCACTCAGTCTGGATTTGTGCTTGGGATTGTGCCTACCCAGGTGCAGGACCTTACACTTGGCCTTGTTGAATTTACTCCTTTTTCTTTTCTTTTTTTTTTTTTTTAATTGAAGACAATGACAGCAAGGTCAGTGGAGAACACACAGCCATCGGTATCTCAGTCAGAGCTAACTAAGCACTTAGCAAAGTGAACAGAAATGGTTTTTGAAAGTACATCACTTGCAATGCAGTAAGGATAATGAATCCAGCTGTTCTATCTCATGCACCCACATTTGGAAATGTTGGCTGAAATTTTAATGAATGAGCCAAGGCGTTTTTGGCAGCAACTCCCATCCCTGGTGCCAACGAGTTTGAAACTCGTCAAAATAATGAAAGTGAACTGTAGGTGATGGGTTTTTTGTTTTGCTTCGATCTACCAGATGAGTAAAAGCACTGCTGGCAGCCAGAGATTGATCTCAATGGTGTAACTAAAATAAGTCATTCCAGCTGGAAATTGTGACAACATGAGTGTCTGCCACTTGGAAGGCAAACGTCTCAGTTGTGTTTATATTTCTTTTTGATCAATGACTCCCACTTTTTCTTGCACCTTATTCTAGCAGCCATGAACTATTGCCTTATGACAACAATTTAGTGTGTAGACACTACAAGGTCCCCCCCACTGACTAGGACCTGGCTGAGGCCACCTTTCCTGCAGTTGTAAGTGATTACCTCAGGAGCATCATGCATTAGAAATAACCTTCTTGGAGTCAAAACTGTTTCTGAAAAGATAAAAAAGAAACAGAACAGCACATTGCAAAACAGTTGTCATGGCAGCCTCATGGTTAGTACTCTTGCCTGAGGAGTGGAAAGTGTAACTAGGCTCTGAATCAGCAGAGGTTGGAAAAGTCCAATTGCATCCTCAGTTGCGGGCACAAGTAAATAAGTCTGGGTACTTTGTGAATCCTAAGAAGGAATAGTGGTTGTGGGCACAAGTAAATGTGCCTGGATGCTTTTAGAAATCCTAAGAAGGAAAAGTAGTTGATAGCAGAGTAGGCAATGCGGGAACATGGATCTCTGAGACTAGGAAACTCAAGTTCTGCCTACATGCCAGGTCAAGTAGCACCTCAGTGAAGCAAACATTTCCCCAAGCCATTATTTCAAGGAAAGGCAAAGCTTTTAGGTAAGATATAAGAAGTTCAACATAGCAACTGTGCTGCCCTTCCTTTCTCTATGCCTTTTTCTTTCTTTCCTTACATTCTTTTCTATCCTTTCAGAGGTTGTTCCCATGTGAAGACTCTTTTGTTCTCTGTCAATGGCTGCAATTTATCAACTTGCTTTAATTTCCTTCTCTATGCATTTCTCTTTTTATTCCTTCTCTGGGTTCTTTGCTTCCCACAATAACTCAGAGCCTGAAACCTCTGACAACAGCTCGGTAGTTTTTTGTGAAGGGCTTTGTCAATCTTCAGGGCTCAGATCGTGCATCCCACCAGTGAAAAGGTGCTGGGGCTTGCTGATACCTGGGATTATTCTGACTCTCTGCAAGTCATACAGAGATTGCAGGTCCTTACCTCTTCCAGCTCTGAGAGGGTGATCTGGCAGCGGCTTCTGAGACAGTACTGAGATTCCCAGGAAAGGAGAAAGTGATCATTAACTGATCCCTTCTCACTGACCTTCTCCAGGCTGTTTTAAGGCAGAAGCATCAGTTGTTGCAAAGCGCTTTTTAGCTTCTCATTCTACATCCTCAAAGCAGGCAGCTTTAAGAAGACCATCATAGAATGTTTTGGGTTGGAAGGGACCTTTAAAGCTGATCTAGTCCAAATCCCCTGCAGTGAGCAGAGACATCATCAACTAGATCAGGTGGTTCAGAGCCCTGTTCAACCTGCCCTTGAATGTTTCCAGGGATGGGACATCTACCACCTCTCTGGGCAACCCGGGTCAGTGTTTCACTACCCTCAGGGTGAAAAATTGCTTCCTTAGATCTAGTCTAAATGTACCCCTTGTCCTGTCACAACAGGTCCTGCTAAAATATGATTTGGGTAAAGTCTTCTACAACAGTGCTGGGATGATGATGTGGGTTTGGGAGTTNGGAATGAGGAAGGAGGATATTGAAGTCCAGGAGAGTAGTTCCTCATTCAGCCTTTTGCCTTCCTTTGTAATTGCAACATGTGGGCACTACATGGAAGCAGATAGCAAGTTAGTAAGTGTAACCTGCTGAGATAACTTGTGTGGCTCTGTAATGCTTTAAAGGAGGATTTTCCTTCTTTTTCTCCACAGAGACTTGAAGCTAGACAACGTCCTCTTGGACAGTGAGGGGCACATCAAAATTGCTGACTTTGGAATGTGCAAGGAGAACATGTTTGGAGATGCAAAGACAAGTACTTTCTGTGGAACACCTGACTACATCGCTCCTGAGGTAGGTGTGGTTGTAGAGAGGTCAGCATCTGCCGTGGAACAGAGAACATGTCTTAAGACATGACTGTCAGTCAGTGGTGGAGACTTCGAAGAGTATTAGCCTGGTTTTGAACAGCTCCAGGCTAGAGACTGGATTTCAGTTTGACTCAGAGTCTGCATTGCTGTCTGGCATTGCATATTTTTGTGGATAATCAATTTTTTGTGGGCCTGGGAAGCAAGTAGTGCTTGGCTTAACCGAGAAACAGAATGCTTAATGGAAATACAGTTTGCACCTTTGAACAAGAAACTCTGAAAAAGTTCCTCTTGCAATTCAGGGAGAGAAACAGCATGAAGAATGCAAAGCGTGTTCCCTAGCTAGCTACCAGTAGTCTTCCATTGCTGTACAGGCTCCTTGATAGCTGGTAGGGAGCTATGAATGCTTCCAAGGCATGATAGCATCACAACCTGACAGAGAAATAGAAAAACATGGGACAAAATGCCCACTTGGAGCTTATTTGCCCTCCTCCTTGATTAACCATCATTTAGAGAGAAAGAGAGGTTGGTGTTTGCCTTCCATTGGGCATATGCTCTGATGCTTGAATAGGGATGGACTTGGACTTCTCACATACTCAAACAAGTTCTTAGCTGGCTGCAAACACAGCCTGAATCACAAGCATCCTCCCAGAGATGAGTAAGGCACTACATGCTCTGAAAAGACTTTGCCATCACAGCATGGGTTTCAAAGTCTTAAAACTGACACAGGCTTAGAGGTCTGTCTAGCTAAAAAACAACTAACAGCTGTTTGTAAAAGGGATGGAGATGCTTGGAGACATAAACATGACAGTGGTTGTACATCCCAGTTATTCCTCTTTAAATATTAGCAGTCAGAGAAGAGGGTGTTGCTGTCCAGGGGACAGCTGGTACCTGACCTGCTAACTATGGGCTCTGGGCTACCTACTTCTCTGCTTTGGCTATGCATGGTGCCAAAGTACCTCATTTCCTGGAGGTCATGCTTCCACAAGTTTCTTCCTGGTGAAGGAGGCTGTTAAACTAGAGATGATAGAGTTGTATCAGAGCTAGGATGTGCTTGAGTTTACAAGGGCAAGGCTTGTAGCTGTTGCTAATTAAGGTTCTCCTCTGTCCCCTTGACTTAGTAAAGCTGGAGCTCACATGGAGATTGGCTCTAAGCTCCATGCAAAAACATACCAACAGTTCCTCTTCTCATAATGCAGTTGATATCTACTGTTACTGGGTGGAGAAAAGGTGGACCTGACCTCCATGTGCCTATGAAATAAAACTGGGTGATCACGGACACCAGACTCAAACCTGCCTATAGCAAGATCCCTTTCATTTTCCCATGTTTCTTTTCATGTTTTCCTGTATAGAAAATTGATCTTTTTTTTTTTCTTTTTTTAATTAGCAATTTTAGCTAGTTTTGACTAGAAGGCAAAACTTCCTTAACCTGATGACCTTACACAATGATAGAGCTTGTTGTGGAGAGGCTTTGACTAATTAGGTGGCAAATTGGGGCCAAAGAAAACATTTTTCAGCTCAGAGAAGAATCTACAAGGCATCCATGCATCACTTTCCACATCACTCTGAAATCCATTTAATTTCCTTTTGAGATCCCATTTCCTGATTTTAGTCTTTTCTTGATGGATATTGGTAATTTCCAAATAGCTTTTAAAGCTTCTGGATTTTTTTCCCCTCCACTACAATTCATTGATCTTTTACTGTGCACCAAGGGCTCAATCCTGATCGAGGTTGCAGCACTGCTGACACAAGGGCAAATCTCTTCAAATCAGCTAGATTTTTATAGCCTAACACCAGATGCAAATGTGCTCTGCAATCAAGCATAATTGCCTTTTATTCCACTTCAATATGCTTTTATTTAATAAAGGAAGAAAAAAAGTTATTTTCTGCTCCTAAAAAAAAATAAAGAGAGCTGAGTGGTAATCCATTATCTCTGATTTTACTTCACAGAAAAGAGGAAGACTAGAACAGCTTAGGGTTTTATTTCTGCACCATCATTTATTTTAGAGATTCAATGAGTGCATATAAAATACTTTACTTCTAAATTGGAAGCACTGCTAGAGTTCATGGATCATCTCTCCTGCCAGAGGCAGGAGCACTGCACTTCTTGTCAGTATTTCAGGGAAGCTGCTAGCACTGTAATTTGTTACATATCCAACACCTTGGTTACAGCCTTGCAAATAAGGGAATTCTGGGTCAGTAGACAAGTAATTGGTGTTGCTTTGCTTTGTTTTGTTTTGTTTTTTCATTAAAAAAAAAATACTTAGGGAAAAAAAAATAGTTATCCTGAAATTAATTTAGTGTGTTTATTTATTTATTTTTCCAGAAAACTTTGCGGCTTGTAAATCTTTTCTTTGACTGCCATACAACATTTAATTTCAATTTCAAGACATTTTAGATTTTAGAATTAAAGCCTTCTAAAAATAATATGCCTTTTCATAAGGAAAGGTTGGGATGATTTTATTTATAGGTGATCCAGATGTAAGCCATGAAACAGGTTGCTCAGGGAGGTGGTGGAGTTACCATCTCCAGAGATATTAAAGCCCCATGCAGATGTGGTGCTGAGGGACATGGTTTAATGTTGACTTGGCTGAGCTGGGTTAATGGTTGGATTTAATGATCTTAAGGATATTTTCCAACCGTAATGACTCTATAACTCTATTACATATGCGAGGGAGTCTTGCTGATTCCTTGGTTTTTTTGGCTCTGAATGAAACATGTTGTATATATTGCATCTTATATTCAAATATTCTATTTTGTCCTTTTTTGAATCTCCTCTTTTGGCCTTTTGGGAAACAGTTGTGTTAGTCATAAACATTCTACACAGCTCGAGTTTAGAATTTTGGCATCAAGATCTTGCTTTGCTAGATGCCACAGGTATATCCCATGGGATACTTATAAAATCATAGAATCATAGAATGGTAAGGTTGGAAGGGACCTCAAAGATCATCTAGTTCCAACTCCCTGCCATAGGCAGGGACACCTCCCACTAGGACAGGTCATTCAAGGCCTCGTCCAACCTGGTCTTGGACACCTCCATGGAGGGAGCAGCCACAACCTTCCTGGGCAACCTGTGCCAGTGTCTCACCACCCTCACTGCAAAGAACTTCCTCCTAACATCTAGTCTAAATCTCCCCTCTGCCAGTTTAAACCCATTGCTTTAAACTTCTTGCTTAATGTGTGAAAAGCATTAGATGGTGCTTTACAGTGGTGTAGAAGGACAAGCATCCCAGAAGACAAGTCATGCCTTGCTATCTTAACTGTGTAAATCACCTTTAAATCACTTCCACTGGCTATAAAGAGACTCTGGATAATTAAATTAATTAGACACATAAATTCTAGGTGATAAGATGAATCTGGGCCCAAGTGACAACTCACAAGGAATGAAGACAAGATATGAAACCAGTCAAGAAATTGCTCACCCACTTCCACTGTACCTGAGAGCCAGTAGTAGAGATAACCTCTCTAAATCATAATTTTTTAGCTATCAGCAGTTTCATATGTACTGATCTGGACAGTTGTTTTCACTGGTATTAAGCTATCTCCAGGACTTGTCATTGTAATCTACACTGTAACTATCATAAGGAATCATATTGCAATCAAGTAATGGGCTCAAAAGTGAAGATGGTGCATTAAAATGAACTATTCACCTCTTCAACTCTAGAATCCTGATAAGGATCCCAGACCTCATAGTCATCACAGGTAACTTTAGACATCAGCAATGTAATAAACGTTCCTATATGAGCAAGTTATCTAGGTTCCTTGATAACCAAAGGAGATGAACAGGTTGTATTTTGCAGCAGGTAGATATTGAGGGAGTTTGGGTTATTCAGCCTGAAAAAGAGAAGGCTCCAGAAAGACCTTATAGCAGCCTTCCAGTACTTGGAAGAAAACTTGGTAGGAAGTATTTACAGAGGCTTATAGCAGTAAGGTGAGGGGCAATCTTTTTAAACAAGAGCAGAATAGATTTAGGTAGGACATTGGGAAGTTCTATACTATGCGAAGATGGTGAGACACTGGAATGGGTTGTCCAGAGAAGTTGTGGACACCTAATCCCTGTAAATGTTTAAGACCAGGTTGGATAGGGTTTTGAGCAAACTGATTTAGTGGGAGGTGTCCCTGTCTGTGGCAGGGAGATTGGAACTAGATGATCTTTAAGGTCCCTTCCAACTCAAGTCATTCTATGATTCTATGATTTGGTTGAATGTCTAGAATTGGACTCTTTCTTGACTATAAAAGGAGCTAATGATAATTGACTCAGTTCTAGGTATCTCCATAACAAGTATCCGAGGACAGATGAGATTTTTTTACTTCATTAGAGGGGAGTTTTGAGATCTTGGTGGTGTCTGACCAAGTTTGTAGGGGAAGAAAATGCTACAAACCTCCTTAGGGGAAGTCATCACTCCAATCGACCCCTCCACCATGGCCTCAGACACCAGATGTAGCCTTCACTTTCCTAGCGATGCAGAAAGGCAAAAACTGGTAAGACTGATTGAGGACACATTCCCATTCCTCTACTTACAACTTAATTCATCCCAAGAGGACAGATAAGCTTTTTTTCTTTTTTTTTATGGGGCAGATTTTGCTGTGATAGATTCACACCATTTCAACTGACTGACAGTCTCAAAGTACCCTGACACTACCACACCTGTAATTTTAAAACAGAGCTTGTGTCAGATAGTTCAGCACCAAAATTTTAATGCCTAGCCATTTGTATTCTTGGACTTCTCAAGTCTGATTTGAACCATTGAGATAACTTGAAGAGTAGGACAAAAGATGACTTGCCTCACTTTTTCTGTTTGAGATCAATCTGTCAAGCAAGAATTTGTTCAAGTGACTTAAGAGTTACATGCAACCTGTTTTCTGTAGTGTGAAGGACTGTTTTGGCACTAGACATGGCTGTGAGTTGAAACTCTGCAAACCACTGCCTTTGCACCACTGGCAGACGCTCTGGCAGGGGGAAACATCTCTGCTATCCCACTCAGTGCAAAGCAGCTGTTGAAAGGTCAGGGTCTGGCCATCTTCTGAAAAAGAAATGCATCAGATATTTAGCATCTGCCTTATATTTAGATTAGGTGTTAGGAAGAAATTCCTTACAGTGAGGGTTGTGAGACACTGGTACAGGAAGCCCAGAGAAGCTGTGGATGCCTTCTCCCTGGAAGCGTTCAGGGTCAAGTTGGACAAGACTTTGAGCCACCTGGTCTAGTGAAAAGTGCCCCTGCCTGTGGCAGAAGGGCTGGAACTAGATGATTTTTCTGGTCCCTTTCAACCCAAACCATTCTATCATTCTGTGATTCTGTAATTCTGTGACTCTATGATACTATTTCTTTGTCACTCCTCTCTTTGGACAGATACTGCTGGGGCAGAAGTACAACACCTCTGTTGACTGGTGGTCTTTTGGTGTCCTACTATATGAGATGCTTATTGGTCAATCTCCTTTCCATGGCCAAGATGAAGAGGAGCTTTTCCAGTCTATCCGTATGGATAACCCATTCTACCCTCGCTGGCTTGACAAGGATGCTAAGGACATTTTGGTGAAGGTAAGAATTACTACCCATTGATCAAAGGGGTTGTGGAGTTTTTTTGTCAGAACTGTCATCTTTGATTTGTGCATCTTCAGCTGTTGTTCAGAGAAAAAAATTTACTGTGAGAGGACCAGAGAGAATCACTTTCTTGTCTGTCAACCTCAAAGCCCACTTCACCTAAGGCAAAAGCACATCTTTATGTCTTCTTTCTCTTCAGTTGTGATGATGGCTCCTCACATGCAGTAAGTAGGATCATAGGGTATTAGATACCAGCAAAGATCAGTTTCTTTGCAGAGCAATCCCTAAAGTGCAAGGCACGTTAAGTCCTGGAAAGGATATTCTACCAGGCTTTGCACTAAGGTTTACAGTGGAATCTGTGATAATTATGGCTTTAAAGAAGGTCTTGTTCCTCAGAGATATGAGGACATCTAAGGTAGATTTCTTTGGTGTTCAGTTTGATTTTCAGTAGAAAATATTTTACCTCTTTGCACTGAGGTAAAGAGCAGGAATACAAAGCCTGAGCTGTGTCCTGAAGTGGTGGAACTACTTAAGCTCATAGCACCATGTCATCTGGATTTCTGACCCTATGAATCTCATACATAGCAATGCATAGTGTCCTTTCCGAGTAGACTACTCTTGTGTTTCCCTCCAATGAGCATCCTCCTCATCTTTTAGGTTCCATTGCATGGGTACATTATTTTTTTCATTGCCTCCTTCTCAGCTCCATGCCATTTAGCATTGTAGTCTTTCTGGATTGGGGTGCAAATTACTCTAGAGTTGCAAAATAAAAATACAATGAAGTTATAACTAGTCTTAACAAGTTACCTCCCCTCAACTGGGCTTTAGGTTGGTGTTGAACAGGGTCTAAGCTAAGGCATTTTAACTCAATATGGAGTATGGTGAGATAACATACACGGAACATGCACAGGGGCCTATAAAGGCTCAGCTGATCAAAGAATCATAGAATCACAGAATTATAGAATCCACTGGGCTGGAAGGAACATCCAGAGGTCATCTAGTCCAATTCCCCTGCAGTCAGCAGGGACAACTCCAACTAGATCAGGTCATTCAGAGCCCCATCAAGCCTGACCTTGAATGTCTCCAGGAATGTGACCTCCACCACCTCCCTAAGCAACCTGTTCCAGTGTTCCAGCATGGTAGAATGGCCAAGAAAGAACTTCTTCCTAATGTCTAATCAAAATATACCCTGCTCTAGTTTAAAACCATTTCCTCTTGTCCTAATACTACAAACTTTTGTAAATAGTTCCTCTCCAGTTTTCTTGTAAGCCCCATTCAGGTACTGAAAGGCGGCTATAAGGTCTTCCTGAAGTCTTTTCTTCTCAAGGATGAACAATCCCAACTCTCTTAGCCTGTCTTCACAGGAGAGGTGCTCCAGCCCTCTGAATTTTTATGGCACTCCTCTCGACCCTCTCCATCACATCCATGTCCTTGTGTTGAAGGCCCCAGAATTGGACATAGAACTGTCCAAATATTGGTCATACGTGACCTAGAGTCCCTACCTTGATTTTTGCATTTACAAAAGAACAGGACTGCATGCAACATTCTGCTACCAAAAACATAACGGAGAACAGGAGATTAATTTAGCATCTGTGCAGGACACAGATGTTTAGGAATCACTATAAAATGGCAATTAAAAAATAATAAAAAGTAAAACTCAAAATCATTTGTTCAGGAATACATATCATGGCAGATTGAGATTTTGAGCATCTGTTTCTGGGACACATGCGGCCATGTTTCTGCACAAACAATGTGCAATTCTGTCAGAATTAAAGATAGAAATCATCTTAATACAAATCAATAAACTTATGGAATCATAGAATGGTAAGGTTGGAAGGAGACCTCAAGGATCATCTAGTTCCAACCCCCTGCCATAGGCAGGGACACCTCCCACTAGTACAGGTTACTCAAGGCCTCATCCAACCTGGCCTTGAACACCTCCA
>WBNM01003801.1:46360-62046 GCA_013399055.1 Ramphastos sulfuratus
AAAAAAAAAAAAAAAAACCAACATTGTCTCTGTGATGGGCTGTTCTTATTGCCACTGACTCTGGATAATTACATATTCTACCCTGCTTAATGCCTATGTTATCATCACAGTTCTGGCATCTTAAGATAAGGATCCAAACTAGAAATGTACTAAGGTAGAAGAGTCTTCACACTGTCACCGATCATGCTTGAGTTTGAAGTCTGAGACTCTATTTTGTGGGGATTGTCCTGTTGAATACACTGCTGTTGATAAAAGACTAAGGTGTTTCTTGTTCTTCAACATTCTAGCTTTTTGTGAGAGAACCTGAGAGGAGACTGGGTGCAAGAGGGAACATCCGCCAGCATGCCTTTTTCCGGGAAATAAACTGGGAAGCTTTAGAAGAGAGAAAGATGGAGCCTCCTTTCAAACCAAGAGTGGTAAGGATGCATCTCCTTTCCATTCCACCCACTCATGTCCTTCTTTCCTCAATCATTCATTCCCCAAATATTTGAAGTCTCAAACACATGCTAACATTAAACCAAAGCCAGGAGTAATGTTATATTATTGAGGCATCTGTTTAAGATGTTATCCAAAATCTTTGGACATGAGTCTTTAATTCCAGAGACCTGAAACCCTATTTAGATTCATGGAGTCAGCATTTTAAGGAGGGATAAATGTCTTCTTCACACTGGAACTAAGAGTTTCAGGCACCAAGTGAAGGCTTTCAAAATGTCCTCAAATGTCCAGGATTATCTTCTGGAGATGTTCTGCACATGTGGTCTCTGTCTAACAGTAGATGGAGGACCTTGATTTTCTGTCTAAAAGTAAATGGAGGACCTTTGTATCTAGCAGTCAGAATAGAAACTGTTCACTCTTACTTCAATGTGTAGATGTAGATTAAATTGATCACAGTGTGTTTGGTACGTAGTGTACATCAGACACAAGCAGCATCTACAGTTTGGATCTGCCACAACCTCACTTGCTGTACAGGTGTTGGAAGGATAATTGTGGGCTTTGTGCATCTGTTGGCTGGGCTGCCTAACCTAATCATCATGACTACTTTGTGACAGCTTTAAGTCCAAGTCTGGCATGCCCAAACCTAAGATACCATAAACAACTGATCACTTTCTGAGTTACCATAGCAAAGGTCTGGATGCCACTCAAAAAACTTCCATTTGCCACATGAATACAACCTACTCTGTAGGGATTCTCTTTCACTGCACTGCAGAAAGAAAAGAAGCAGAAGAAGTTCAGGTAATGACTATTAATAAGAGTCTTGTTAAACTACTAAAGTCCTATTAATAACAATAATATGATTTTATTTGACAAGTGCATCACACATGCATTTTACAGTTCTTCACAAGTGTTATATAACTGATGGGTCCTGTCCACTGTGTTACAAAGCTGTGACATCCCTGCCTGGCAGAATTCATGGACCACAGGCTCAGTGTCTGCTGTATAATATTTATTCCCATTACTATCTCCACGGGATGGTGTTAAGCAAGGGATTATCACTGGTTGCTGAGTACTAAAAACTCAGGCAGGAGTTCACTGCAGCTTGACATGCTTCTGTGCATAGTTTGGGCTGCACAATTAATCATTGTGCAAAAAGCCAAGAGCAGATGCATTGTGGATTCCCTGGCTGAGCTGAGCTTGTTCCAAACTAGCTGAGCTGTGCCCACAGGAAGCAGCCTGATAGGGCCAGTACCATTGTAATGAAGAGCTGAATATCAGTGCTTTAACATCTGTTTTTTCCTTTCCTTTTCTTGAAGAAATCTCCCAGTGACTGTAGCAACTTCGACAAGGAATTTTTAAATGAAAAACCAAGACTGTCCTGTGCTGACAGAGCCCTGATTAACAGCATGGACCAAAATATGTTCAGCAACTTCTCATTTGTGAACCCTAAAATGGAGAAAATATTTTCCTGATATCTGCCTTACTGAATGTCTGATGAGACTGTCTGTAATGATTTGAGTAACACTTTGTCAACTGAAGACTATGCATGGTTATTTTTATCAAGAATCCACCAGAAAAACACCTCAGTCAAAGTTTGTACCACACCTGGAGGCTTCCAGTTTATTCCAGTCCATAGCAGATGCCAATCAGTCTTCCCTAATGATGAAGTTTCTTCATGATGTCTTTTGGTCTCTCTCCTCTCTTTTCCCAATGTTCTTGAAGCCAAGAGCAGCTGAGAGTAAGAAAGTGACAAAACCTGTTCCCCACTGGTTGTACACACAGTCAATGAGTCTCTCTGTAAGAAAAAACAAGTCTGTTTGAGCTTCTGGTGATGTCATGCCCATTTCTGCAATTCTCACCTTGACCCACCTCCTTCTGAAAGACAAGTGGTTTCCTCAAGGCCTTAGTGCATCTAGGAAGACTTTGGTAACCTCCATTTGTACATGTGCAGAGCTGTGCATGTGTACACAGGAGTGTGGAAGAAGCAGTTTTATTCCCTGCACACGTTAAAAGCTATTCTCATTGGTGTTAGGGTTCAATTTTGCTCCACCGGGACAAAGAGACTTCACAAGTGCTCATTTCAGCATTCATATATCTCAATAAGAGGCCTGGAGCTAAGGACTTAACCCTTGAAGGAGGATCATTGCCATGGCAAGTGTCAAGTTCAATGCAGAAAACCAGTGGTTTAGATTTAGTACTTGATCAAGAGGGATGGGAAGTTGCAGTTCAGCAGAAAGCCACAAGAACCTCTGTTCCAAAACTCTAACTGTCCTCATACATACCATGCTTAGAACAAAATCTAAACTGAGCTTTCAAGAGTTTTATCCTAAAACCACATGAGAAAGCTGGAAGAGATTTCCTCAAACCATTTTTACATGTCCTAAACCCAACCTTTCAGTCATAGCCTTGGCATATTTTACTTGAATCACCCAATCACATCATGATAGGTGTTGTAAGTGACCTCTGGAGATCATCTAGTCCAGCTTCTTTGCTAAAGTAAGGTCACCTACATCAGGTTGCACAGGATCACAGCTAGGCAGGTTTTTAATATCTCCAGACAAGGAGACTCCACAAAATCACATAATTGTCAGGGCCGGAAGAGACCTCAAGGATCATCTAGCTCCAATCCCCCTGCCATGGGCAGCATTACCTCACACTAGATCAGGTTGCTCAGAGCCTGGCCTTAAAAACTTCCAGGGATGGGGCTTCCACCATATTTTCTGTGATCCCTGCATAGCAGGATTCTGTTGCATGAAGATGGACTGTTTTTAAGGTTGAAGAGATGTAGAACCAGACAGTTACTTCTTGTCACTGAGATACCAGTTAAATACTGGGTCAAATTTAAGTCAAAGCCCAGAGGATTCTGTAATAACTTAGACTTAGGCAAGTAAACCGAATCATACATTTGAAACTTCATTGCCTCAACTGCTTCAGCTCATGGAGAAGAGAAGCTCTAGAAGGTGTGCCAGCCCAGAAGAGAAGCTCTAGAAGGTGTATCATCCCAGAATCAGATTCCCTTCAGAGGTGCCTTTCTGACTGCTGGAGCAGGCTGTCAGCTCGAACCTTCCAACAGGGTGAATGCAGCCTTGCAGGCAGTCCTGGGATATCTGTGTTAGAGATTGCAGCTATCAAATCCTGCAGGACCAAGAGCAGAAGTGCCCAACATCTAGAAGAACAGCAGAGTGCCCTGACAAAGGTTCTGGTCCAGTGACTCATGCAATCCTTGTTTGTGCTGTATGAAACGCTGGGCGCATTTATGTTCACAGTTTGTGCAGCTGGTGACCATGTTTAATGAGAACAGTTGACTTCATTTTTTTTAATTCCAGTGCTGTTTGTACAGTTTAATAAAACGTTGTGTACAATTGGAAAGCGGCCTTGAAGTGATTAAATAAGGACAAAGAACAGGAAGTGCTTAGAAACGCCATTAAAATGGATCTGTGCTTTCTGGGGGATGTTCCTCAGGGGAATTCCAACCCGTAAATACTCAGGATCAGCAAGGATTTGAATAACTGTGACATCTCCATAGGTCAGTATCTAAAACAAGGATTTGATGCTGTGGAGAGACATCTAAAAAGGGAGTAAAATAATCCTTTTCACTTCTGTGGTGCTGTTGTTGTAAATGGAGTCTCACATCTCAAAGGGATTGCAAAGCTTGGTGTGTAGAGGTCATTAATACCGCAGTCATAAAATCATCTTTGTTGGAAGAGACCTTAAAGTTCATCAAGTCCAGCTGTTAACCACCACTGCAACATAATGTCCCTCAGCACCATATCAACATGGCTCTTAAATCTTTCCATGGAAGGTGACTCCACCACTTCCCATGGCAGCCTGTTCCAGGGCTTGACAACCCATTCAGTGAAGAAATTTTTCCTAATACCCAGACTAAACAACCTGTCCCTGGAACAACTTGAGGCCATTTCCTCTCATCATATTGCCTGGTACCTGGAAGAAGAAACTGATTCCCACCTCACTCCAGCCTCCTTTCAGGTAGTTGTAGAAATCAATAAGGTGTCCTTTGAGCCTCCCTTTCTCCAGGCTAAACAATGCCAGTTCCCTCAGCTATTCCTCACAAGACTTGTGCTCTAGACCCTTCACCAGCTTTGTTCCCCTTCTTTGGACACTCTCCAGCACCTCAGTGCTCTTCTTGGAGTGACTGACCCAAAACTTATTGCAGTATTCAAGGTGCATGGAGGGTGATTCAGGCCATCTTCCTTTGAGGCTGGGTCAGGCAAGTTGGAGTGACTGACCCAAAACTTATTGCAGTATTCAAGGTGCATGGAGGGTGATTCAGGCCATCTTCCTTTGAGGCTGGGTCAGGCAAGTTGGAGTGACTGACCCAAAACTTATTGCAGTATTCAAGGTGCATGGAGGGTGATTCAGGCCATCTTCCTTTGAGGCTGGGTCAGGCAAGTTGGAGTGACTGACCCAAAACTTATTGCAGTATTCAAGGTGCATGGAGGGTGATTCAGGCCATCTTCCTTTGAGGCTGGGTCAGGCAAGTTGGAGTGACTGACCCAAAACTTATTGCAGTATTCAAGGTGCATGGAGGGTGATTCAGGCCATCTTCCTTTGAGGCTGGGTCAGGCAAGTCCTCATGAGGGCTTCATTCCATCCACAAACTATGGAGTCTGAATGGTATGATACAGACTAATGCATTTCCAAGCATTTGAAGACTGTCAGTATCCCACTCTGAATGACTCCTAGGGACTTTTTAACTGCATCAGTAGCTTGTGCCTGACACCAATGTAAGGACACCCCAAGAGCGTAGACTGAGGAAGAAGGGTGCTGAATCACCCCGCTGTGGTTAAGTAACTGAAATGCGCTTCTGTGACCAGAGGCAGGGCTCTCTGCACTCCAACTGTGGTCCCATGTAGCTGGAGAAACCAAACATACAGTGGACTTGTAGAGGAGGACATTTGAGTAACTGCTAAAGACAGAGCCTTAGACTTACTGAAGAGCTTTTGATGCAAACCACAAAAGCACATCTGCTTCTCTCTGCAAGGCGTCTTCAGCTTAAAAAACAAAGAAACCCATCGAGGATGGGGGAAGGGAGGCAGAGAGAGATCTGTAGAAGCCACCACATACATGCATGCTCTGTGTCTCATCAGTGCTACAGCCTGAAAAGCCTCCCAGCTGAGCTTGTGGTGTGCAAAGGGTGACATGGTAAGCAGCAAGCATTTTCCTGTGGTGACAGCGATTGAGAGATAGGAGCTTGTGAGGGCTGAAAGGCAAACATCAGCACGGAAATGAGCAAGACCTCAGGTACTCATAGAGATGCTCCTTTGCCTTGGCTAAACCTGATACCTCCTCCATACCAGTCTTGTCTTCTTTTTTTCTTTCCTTTTTTCCTTTTTTTTTTGTTCTTCTGGTCCTTCATAAAATATCCTTTTTTATAGCATAGTAGATGAGGCTTGTCAGGTTTGGTTATTAATTCACCGAAGGTCCAATCCTGTACTGGAGGCCCATGCTCTAGGACCATGACACCTGCAAACATCCCAGTCTGACCTCCAGCACCACCTGGTTAGCTCAAGTTTTGAGAGTCCTCACCATCCAACTTCTTCCCCAGTCTTGCTGCTTCACTCAACAAATACACAAATTCCTACTTCTTGGTATTCACCAAACCAAACCTTAGGCTGATAAACAGATCAGGATGAGTGAGACTCACCACTGAGTGAGACTCACCACTGAGTGAGAGTCACCAGTGAGTGACAGCCCTGATTTCAGCCCTCTTGCAGAGACTTCCAAGAGGCTTCTAGAGGAGGTTTGTTGGGCTCACAGCTCCTTCATGTGCAGCTCAGGGGAATGGTCGTCCCTTACACAGGGAAGACCAAGCTTTATCCTCCACTCCACAATGCTTTTTGCTGTCCACGCTACAGAGTGGAAAGGCAACTTTATCCAGTGGGCACTGCAAGGAGTCCACTTGGAGACCAGTGACCTGGACCTGGGGGTCTGGGCTGATGAANAAGATTTAGACTAGATGTTAGGAGGAAGTTCTTTGCAGTGAGGGTTGTGAGACACTGGCGCAGGTTGCCCAGGGAGGTTGTGGCTGCTCCCTCCCTGGAGGTGTTCAAGACCAGGTTGGATGAGACCTTGAGTAACCTGTACTAGTGGGAGGTGTCCCTGCCTATGGCAGGGGGTTGGAACTAGATGATCCTTGAGGTCTCTTCCAACCTCACCATTCTATGATTCTCCTTTTACTATGATATTTGTACCTTGGAGACTTAAAAGCTATGTGAGACAGGACACCTGGGACTAAGCTGCTCTCTCACTCCAAGAGACGCCAGCTCACCTAGCATGTCGTCTACAGCAGCTAAGATCACAATCAATACCTTGCCCAAATCATGCCTTGTAATATGAAGCCAGCAGAGATCTCAGTGCAGACCACAGGAAACTTTTCTACCTTCACTGCTTACACATGAGTTTTAGCTTTGCAGCCAGGACAGCACATGCACAGTTGGTGAAGTACAGGAATGAATGTATTTCTGGCTCTTCTGGCACTGGTTGCAAGCCAGTGGTCCTGTACAGCTCAGTGACTGTAGCTGGCATGATGAGGTTCATTTTACTGTTTGGTCAAAAGAGTACAATTCATCCCATCCTAAGACAGGAAATCAGAGTATTCCACTGAAATTTCTCTCCCTCCTCTGTCTAGAAAAGTAGGTGAGTGCTGCCCTGTGTGTGTTTGTACATCACCTTGTGCATCACTTCTGGGTTTAGCGGGGCCTTACTCTCAGTCAGCAATAGTAATACCATTGTATAAATAAGGAGAATAAAAAAATACCTCAGCTGGCTGTGAATGAGGCTTGGTTCTCCCATGACTGGTGTCCTATCAAGTGACAGGACAAGAGGAGATGGCCTCAAGTTGTGCCAGGGGAGGTTTAGATTGGATAGTAGGAAAATTTTCCGTACTGGAATAGTCTGCTCAGGGAGGTGGTGAAGTCACCATCCCTGGAGATTTCAAAAAATATATAGACAAGGGACTTCAGGACATGGTTTAATGGCCAAGGTGTTGTTGGGTTGATGGTCAGACTCAATGATCTTAGAGGTCTTCTCCAACCAAAACGATTCTATGATTGACTATGGTTTGAGTGTCAAGTCTCTGTTGTAGTGCACCTGGTTTAGTAACTAGAGCTAGGAACAACCAAGGAGTTGATGCACCTCACCACCCAGCTAGCTAGTCTAGGCTTCATCAGTTTGTCTATATGGCTGTCGTGGACTGTGCTGAAAGCTTTGCTAGACTCAAACATCATCAACTGCTCTCCCTTCTTTCACTAAGCTAAAAATTTCACTGTAGGAGGCTTTCTGTGTTCTTATTCACCTTCTTGTCCATAACAAGTTTAGAAATTGCTTTGCAGAGAGTTTTCTCCATCAGTCTTTCAGGGGTTGGGGTGAGACATATAACCCAGTCAACCCCTTAGCCTCCATCTTGCCTTTCTGGAAAATAGCAGTGACATTTGCTTGCTTCTACTCCACACTTCAGTTGAAGACCAGGCCCATGATACAGGTCTCAATCACTTCAGGGTCTGCTTCTGCATATCTCTCAGTGTGGTTGGATATAGCCTGGCTGCAGTCTGTCTGCAGCTCCACTTAGAAAGCCACAGACATTTCCCACAGTGCATTGCCATAAAGAAGCTGAAGCCCTTTTAGAAGTATTTGGTAGGGTCTTTGGACAGCCACTGGTGAATTTAGATCTACCATATGATGTACTGATCTTTAAAGCCATCCAGGACCCCAGTGTAACTAATATTTAGCACCTCAGAGTATGATCAATCACTTAACCTGAGATTTCTCTTCGAAGCAGTGATGTTGCCTTCAAAGCTTAAGTGGGCTGAAAACTTAAATGAGTATCACAAGAGATGATCAGTTAAGGTGAATGAATACTTAGGGGTGCAGGCTCTTTTTCATTCTACATTTTCACATGTTAAATTAAAAAAACCCTCTGAATCTGTGTTCCAAGAGGCAACTGGATCCTGTCACTCAAGCCATACTGCTCTGCTGCCTAAATATAGAGCAGCTGGAGAGGTGGATAGTTATTTTAATAATCACACAGAGGAAAACATGTTGTTTGAGTAGAGAGAAAATAAAAATTAAGCATCACATTTAATTTATGATGTGGCCCTTTATTTTAAAGGAGCATAAACAGAAAATATTCAGACATCAAAGGAAGAATCTCAGCTTGCACTTCTAAATTCTTTTTTATTATTGCTGTTAGCCTCCCAGTAGCAAAGGAAATGAGTTCTCTGGTAATCATTTCCATTTAATTTTCAGCTCCTTTCTGTTGATAGCATTGTGTATAACCTTTTTTTCTAACAGTTAGTTCAAATTGTGTACTTTGGTATTCCATTCAGCTGGTGGGGAAAGAAAAATCAGTTCTAAAAAAGCCATTTTATCTCTGCTGTACACGAGCTCAGCAGGGTAATGTGATATCTCAGAGAGTATATTTATTTTAAATCATTGGTATTTTCCACCAGGGTGAAATTCTTCAAGATATAACCTCTCATTTCCCCTCTTCTTCCCTTCTAAAATGTCATGGGGCCAAAGTAGTAGAGAAAAAGGGGCAAAATATCAACCCTCATTCAAAAGCAACAATAATCCATCCAGCAAATCAACTCGGTTTTGGTCATAGTAGGCAAAATAAAAAGAGTAAAAAGAAAATGACAAAATAGGGGAAATGGAGCACGCTGTTATCATCAGGATAATAAATCCCAGACCTCAGTGGCATTTTTGAGATAGAGAGATAGGATTCAGCAGTGACACAAAGTGACCTTTCTTGGAAAAGATGCTGTTAAAACTTAATAATGCATTTTATTTCTTCAGAAGACCCAGTGACACTGGAATTCAGGTGGGAAGAGGAATGGTAGCTGTTGCTTTGTGCTGGGCTGTCTCCACACCAAATCATAAACTTGCTTCTCTTTCCTTGGATGGACTGAAAAGAAAGGAATAAATAGAAAGTCACCACAAAAGACCACAATAGGTTTGGATGAAAAACAGCCATTTTTGTGCCAAGAGCAGGGCTTGAACCTGCTGAAATGAACCATTGCTGTTAACATTTCCATTAAATAATCTGTCTGAAAAGCGGCAGTTTCACATACTTGTATAGACTAACAAATAAAGGGAGATGGCAGTATCAGCTCAAGCCACTATTTTTAGCAGATGCAACCAGCTGGAAGTACTTCCCATATTCTAAATGGAGGGTCTTCAATGGACCCCTTGTGAGCTGTGATGTGATCCTTTATCAGCACAGGAGCATATGGGAGAATAAGTCCTTCTGCACTCAAAGTCTGCCAAAATTTTGGGTCTAGATATACCTCAGAAGGTGACTAGGAAAGGTCAAGACATAGGCTGGAGCTGCAAGGATCACAGCAAGAGGAAAGATGTGTTTGTTCACAATACAAAGAAATGNATGGTATAGCTCTCTGAAATACATATTTCTTACCATCAGTACTCAACCAAACACTGACAATGGATAGCAATGAAAGTATGAGACACTGGAACAGGTTACCCNAGGAATGTCTGGTTATGGTGTTCACTTCTGTGCCCCTCAATTCAAGAGAGATGTTGAGGGACTGGAGCATGTCCGGAGAAGCGTGATGAAGCTGGTGAGNAGGTTGTGGATGCTCCCTCCCTGGAGGTGTTCAAGGCCAGGTTGGATGAGGCCTTGAGTAACCTGTACTAGTGGGAGGTGTCCCTGCCTGTGGCAGGGGCTTGGAACTAGGTGGTCTTTGAGGTCCCTTCCAACCTTACCATTCTATGATTCTATGTTTTGGAAGAAATCACTAAGCATTCAGATGCAGACAGTTTTCTACTGTGTCTCACCACAGGTACAACTTTTAGTGCCCCTAGTATGTCTGATTTACACTAGGGAATGAGACCCAAACATCTGCCTGTTCCTATTTTTGGATTAATCTTGTGCTTCTTCAATTGAGACTGCAGCTGCAGAGTGACTTTGACTGGACACTAAAACAGGATGGTGGAAGAGCAGCCTGGAAAGTGTTTTTATTTGAAGGTGTCTCTGCAGGGAATGCAAACCTTGCTTAATGTGAAGAAGACTCCTTTTCTTCATGATCTGTAGACTTGAGTTTCATGTTAGGTCCTTGGAATCTATTTTCAATGATAGCACAAGCCATATTTCTCTCATCTGACTTTAACTATTGAAATGCTGAGGTCTGGTCTAGTCTAGTGAGCTGGGGTTGTGCAGGGTGGAAAAGAGGAGATTCAGGGGAGACCTTATTGCTGTCTACAACTACCTGAAAGGAGGTTGTAGCCAGGCAGGGGCTGGTCTCTTCTCCCAGGCACTCAGTGACAGGACACAGACTCAAGCTATACCAGGGCAGATTTAGGCTGGACGTTAGGAAGAAGTTCTTCATGGCAAGAGTGATTGGCATTGGAATGGGCTGCCCAGGGAGGTGGTGGAGTCACCCTACCTAGGGGTGTTTAAAAGGAGACTGGATGAGGCACTTAGTGCCATGGTTTAGTTAATTAGAAGGTGTTAGGTTGGACTCGATGATCTCAAAGGTCTTTTCCAACCTGGTTAATTCTGTGATTCTGTGAGTGAAGCAGTTCCCCCTGTGGTCAGTGGAGCCCTATGTGGTTTATCCCATCTCAACAAACAAGTGGAAAGAAGCATGCTCCAGATTCCTATAAGACTGACAGATGCTCAACACCTTTTCAACACCAAGACTTGGGCAAAACATTGTCTGTGACATACTTGCAGTACAGGTAATACAAAAATAAGTGCCACAGAAATCAGATCTGTGATTTATGGATGTACTGGAGCACGTGGTATAGATGTTTGTACCTGAACAAGCAGATCTGTGTTTTATGGATGTACTGGAGCACGTGGTATAGATGTTTGTACCTGAACAAGCAGAACCTCAGCTCCCTCTACAGTCACTAAGGACTAGTTATTGCTGTCAGAGAAATTTGTAGCACAAGTAGATACCCACATAATTTGTACTCTAATGTTCATCAGTTGTTTTGAGGAGGTCTCTGCTGACTATCAAAGGTCCAGGAGTGCTGTCTGCCATATAGAGGACCAAAGTCAAGTCACTTCAAGTTAGGAGAGTCCCCTTACAGGTGAGATCAGAATAATAAGATCACAATCTGTGCTAATTAAACAGGAGTCTGTAGAGGCAGCAGAGTGATTGCATGGACTTTACAGTCCATGTGGGCTGACTAACCCTCCCCTTAAGCACTAAATATTTACTGACTAGAGAGCAAGCACCAGAAATGCTGTGAGGTAAATCCAGCTGCTGTCATCTCTGTACTGTCTCTAGCTGTGTTTTTGATGATAACACCAACAAGCCAAAGACATTACCCCAATCCCTCACTTCCTAGGCCTGTGATCTCTGAATAAGAAGAAATCAACCCATCCTGAATTGGCTGCATCCAAAACCCTCAGATTTACGCTGCTGTAAATTAAACCAGAATACTTTGGTCCTCATCATTTTACATATCTCCTGAGACCTTGAAAATGACAGTGCAGCAATGGACTGGGAGCTCTTCCATTTGCACCACCATCTAGATTAGATATTATGAAGAAATTCTTTACAGTGAGGGTGGTGAGACAGTGGAACAAGTTGTCCCAGGAGGTCGGGGTGCCCCTTCCTGAAGGTGTTCAAGGCCAGGTTGGAAGAGGTCTTGAGCAACCTGGGCTAGTAGAAGGTGTTCCTGCCTATGGTGGGGGTGAGTTTGAAATATATATAATCTTTGAGGTCCCTTCCAACACAAACTGTTCTATGAATCTATGAATCTGCAGAGCTACATCACTCTCCCATCTCCTTCCTGCAGAGGATGAAGCCAGATGTTCATTTTCCTCTCACCTTTCACCATGAAAAGGAGTGATTTCCTCTATGAAATCATGCCAATCATGAAGCAGAGAGGATGGTAAGACTAAATAGAGGAGATACAAGGGTGGAAAGACTAAGACTAGGTATAAGGGAGAATTTTTTTTACGATGAGGATGATGAAACACTGGCACAGATTGCATAGAGAGGTAGTAGAAGCCTCATCCCTGGAAACAGTCAAGGTGAGGTTGGATGAGGCACAGAGCAACTTGATCTAGTTGAAGATTTCCCTGCTCACTGCAGAGGAATTGGACTAGATGACCTTTAATGTTCCCTTCCAACTGTCGTGGTAGGCCTAAATAGGCCAAGTGGGCCAAGCCATTCTCTGATTCTATGATTCTACAAAATGCCCAGAAAAAAAGACTTTGGTCTGTTCTAGGCCAAAGTAAAAAAAAAAAACCTCCTGAAATCTCAGTAAATTAATTGAAAAGAAAACTCCTTCAAGCAGCTTTAATGGCTGTCAAAATACTCATCTTGTCAGGGACAGAAATCACTTTTGTCTACTTCCAGGCATATTATCTTCCTTCACTGCTCTCAGCAATGTCCTCAGCAAGTTCAGAACTTGGATCCACGATTCCTGAATGCTCAACCATCTTTGGACTTGGAGATTTAATTCATATTAGCCTCTCTTGGGCTCTTTTTCTCTCATTCACTTGTTGTGTTTAAATTATTCCTTTCTTTTTTACTCAGTCAGCAGAGAATTGAAATTTGCTGATGTCAGGATCCCTTAACAGATGGGAGAGCGGTATTGATTATACAGTTGAGAGTAGGACATAAATAGCTTGTTAAAAATAAATAATAATAGTTTAAATGCTGTGTACAAACCTTTATAAGACCTAGCGAAGCAAATCAAATAATCCTTCCAGAAATCTATCTGAGTTTTTAACAAGGTGATGAAATTCAGAAGCCTTTTTCACTTACTTATGTTAGTGCTGATATCAGAGCTGATTGAATTAACAGTCTGGAACTGCTAGAGATGAGCCTGCCTTCAACATCCTAGCCAAATGAGATGTTTGCAGCTGATGTGTGAAAGGGAAAAGAGAATTGATGAGGGGGAGAGAGCAGAAGGACAGGAGCTGCAGACTGCAAGCCAGGTTAGGTTTTTCTTTCAGAGTAGAAAAGAAAATTATTTTTCATTATAAATTCAGAGTCTGGGCCCAAACTCACTCTGTTGTGTGTGACATTCAAATTGGGGTGTAAGGCAAAGCATATATAAAGGCATGGATAAAATATATCCTTACTGATTTTGGTTGAGGTTCAGTGTGAGTAAAGTCCTTCAGAAGTAAGACCATTGTGAAGTCCATGCATAAAATCCATCTGCCCCTCCATCCCTAGTACCTGGCTACTCCAGGTGGTCATGACTCTGAATGGTCATGTTAAGTAAAAAGACAAATTATAATTTTAAATTTAGGCAGAGAAGAGTAGGTTTGAAGAGAAAGTACTTTGAGTTTGAGCTATTATTATCATTGGTGTAAATCATAGAATGCTTTTGGTTGAAAGGGACCTTAGGATGGGTTGCTCAAAGTCTCATCTCACCTGACCTTGAACACTTCTAGGGATAGAATCATAGAATCATAGAATAGTAAGGTTGGAAGGGACCTCAAGGATCATCTAGTTCCAACCCCCTGCCATAGGCAGGGACAACTCCCACTAGTACAGGTCACTCAAGGCCTCATCCAACCTCGTCCTATCCTGGGATAGGATATCCACAACCTCCCTGGGCAACCTGCTCCAGCAGTCGTCACCCTCATAGTAAAGAATTTCTTCCTGATATCTAATCTAAACCTACTCTCTCTATATTTAAAACCATTACTGCTTTCCTGATTTATGTCTCTGCTGATCAGTCAGAATTAGGACAAAGTCTGCAGCAGGGCCTGAGTCAGTCCATGAGATTTGCTCCAAATGATAATGATAGCTCAGGCTGGGGAACAGAATATTAAAATAAAATTTAAAAAAAAAAAAAAAAAAAAAAAGTTACTGCAAACTAGTTGTTTGAAAACAGAATTACAGAATTTTCCTGAGGACCGATTCCCTGTTCTTTTCACATTAGCCTGTTTTAGTTCCCGCTCAGCCAACAAACAAGAGATA
The DNA here is from genome assembly GCA_013399055.1 of Ramphastos sulfuratus. NCBI lineage: Eukaryota > Metazoa > Chordata > Aves > Piciformes > Ramphastidae > Ramphastos > Ramphastos sulfuratus. Next base: position 60,727 of record WBNM01003801.1, read on the forward strand.
GTTTAGCAGCACAGCCAAGTCTCCCTGAAGCCTTCTCTTCTGCAGGCTGAAGAATCCCAATTCTTTTATCCATTCTTCCTAGCCCTCTAGCCATTTTTGTGGCTTTCTCTAGATCCACTCCAACAGGTCTATGTCTTTCTTGTGCTGAGGACTGAAAGTTTTCAGTTACTCATCTCAGAGAAGCAGATCCTGCTGAGATGTTTCAGCTGTTACTTCTTACAGATTCAAGGTACTTAGGAAAAAAAATCCCCATTTAAAGAAAAAGCAAGTGATCCCAAAAACTGTCTTTGCAGCAGATTAACCCTTCCTAGTGAGACCACATCTGGAGTATTGTGTCCAGCTCTGGGTTCTCCAGTTCAAGACAGACAGACATCTACTAGAGGGTGTCCAAGAGGGGCTTAACAAGAATGATGAAGGCACTGGAACATCTGTCTTGTGAGGAAAGGCTAAGAGACCTGGAGCTGCTTAGACTGGAGAAGGGCAGACTGAGAGGGGATCTGATCAATGTTTGCAAATCTCTGAAGGGTGAGTGTGAAGAAGAAGGGGCCAGCGTGTTCTCAGTGGTGCCCTGTGATAGGATGATGTTATGGAAGGGAGTAATTAGTTACTGCAAGATGATATTTTAAAAATATTATTNCATGCCTGGGCAAGCCAGGATATGTACAAGCCTAATTTGGCCTGCTTAGGCCTACCACAACAGATGAGGGGCAATGGACACAAATTGAAATACAGGAATTTCCACCTCAGCATGAGGAAAAACTTCTTTGCTCTGAGGGTGACAGAGCACTGAAATAGGCTGCCCAAAGAGATTGTAGATTCTCCATCTCTAGAAATCTTCAAAACGCAACTGGATGCGTTCCTGTACGGCCTGCTCTAAGTGATCCTGCTTTATCACAAGGGTTGGACTCAATGATCTCTGGAGGTCACTTCCAACCCCCACCATTCTGTGATTCTGTGTTTCCAATGCAGAGATAAATATCTAGCCACAGGGCTTTCAACAGAAGCCACAACCTAGGCATCTGAGATACAAATAGGCTGGAATATAGATCAACTCGATGAAGCAAAAATTCCTACACACTCTCATAAGGAAAAAAAACAACAACAACCACCAATTTTTTTTTTAAATAACGTTGCATACAACGAGTAACTAACTTCTTGATTGTGCTTCTGAAGAAGGGTAGAGAGAAGGTAACAGCACACCAAATGTTTTAGCTGTTATTAGTGAACATGGCAACCTGGTGTGTATCAGGAATAGTGTGACCAGCAGGACCAGGGAGGTCATTTTGCCTCTGCACCAAATGCTGGTTAGGCCACACCTTG
>WBNM01003802.1:0-21702 GCA_013399055.1 Ramphastos sulfuratus
GGGGCGGGGAACTCCCAAATCCATTCTGCAGTGGAAAAGTGTTCTAACCAGTGAAAGGATATTTTTGTGGGTTTGCAGGTTTTGTTTTTAATTTATATTTTCAACAGTTAAAACAAATAGAAAATACTGATGAATGTACTGAATGTTGTATTTTAGCTGTCTCCAGACAGACTGTCTGTAGAAAAAGGTTTCATTTGCTTTGTTAACATAGAAATTGGGTAGTAACACTTAGATTTCTTTGGCTAAAATAGTTTTAACATAAGAAAAAAATCGTATGTAAAAGAAACCCTTTAGTTTTAACAGAAACAACAGGTGTCTGTATTTTCTAAGTAACTGCCAAGTTTAGGTAAGCAGCAAAAAGGTTAGTATTTTTTAAATGATACAGAAAAACAGAGTCTAATAAAATATTTTTTAAGAAAAGGAAATTTTGCTCTATTGAAATTTATACATGACTTTTCTAATTTCAAGTGTACTGTGCCTAAGATAACAATTCTGCTTTTAATAAGGGCCTGTGTTTCAGTAATACTATAACTACTTTGTATATTTATTTCCCTCTATTACAGGCCCAAAATTACGTTGTTCTGGAGGGACTCCAACCCAATAGCAACTACAATGTAGAACTGCAGGCGGTAACACGCTGGGGTCAGATACGCCTAAAAAGTGCTAAGGTTTCTCTCCATTTTAGCACAACTCGAGACACGAGGAATAATAGTGAGTAATTTGTATTCAGATACCTAAATGCTTTGTATCTTTTCTTTTATCTGGATTTTGAATATTTTCTATAAAGATTTCTCAAAATACCATCAACATTTTCTTAAAGCTTTCTGTTTCATATCATAGTGATCCAGTCTCTCTGAAGCTGAGTAACCTTTTCATGTTAAATTTCTCGTCTAAAAATTGATAATAGTTTTTAAGCTAACCCTTTATCTTAGATCCTGCTTATTTGAAATAAACAAATGCAATGAAAATGCAAGCTTTTGCATGACTGTGGTGTTACTATTGTTTAAACTCAATAATAAGTACTTAATATTTTTCACTGGTAGGAATAACTCCATTTCTGTGTCTTTGTTTTAACTCAGCAGTTTTGCTCGTAGTGCTTTACAAAGTCTTGACTATTTTGAGAAAGATGTCAGTTCAGGTTCTTGGACCATTATACACACCTAACCAAAGTGACATTGGGCAAGCTGTTGAATTTCTTTCACTCATTTTATTGTGAGAATAGTTTTCTAAGCTTTCCTTTCTTGGGAGTAATGATAATTGATGTCTGTCAGACGTCATGGCTAGTCCTGACATTAGATCAGATCATCATAGTCTTCGAACATAGTTGTAAATAAAGACTTACTCTACACCAGAAACCCTCTAACCCAAAGCTGAGTAACTGAGATTGGAATCTGTTGGTTTTGATACCATTCTGTAGTTACTGTGAGAAACCCCTTCACTGGTTCACTGAACTCTATCAACACTCCATGTGCTCACTAATGATCTGTCTCTCCGGGTTTACATCACCAATGGGTTTGTACTGGAAGAAGAAGACTTTTGTTTCGCGTTTCCCTCTCTAAAGCACCGTGTTTTGCTGAATCTGATGCAGATCACATCCGATTTATTACTTAGAAATCCTCTACCAAGTGGAATTCATATACCTTATACTTAATGTGTGACTTTGTTAGTTTCATTATTTTCTGTCCAATCCATGAGTATCTCTTTCCTATCATCATCACAGCTAGATTTAAATTCCCTCTATAATTTTACTTGTACGATCTACCCTCTCCTTAATTGTTCTAGTTCGTAACACAGTCCCTCAGTAGTTATGCGAAAGTTCTATCTACTAATGTCTAATAAATATTTTATTATTAGGATTTTATTTCACTTCACTCTGGTGGCTTTTTTGGACTAAAGGGTTTGTTAATTTTTTTATCACTTTTTAAACCCAAATACTATAGAAAGAGCAATATTTTTGTTTTCTCATATACTTCAAATATTTGACCATTAATTTCAAGTTCACAGAATCACAGAATTAATCAGGTTGGAAAAGACCTTCGAGGTCATCAGATCCAACCTATTACCCAACACTATCAATTAACTAAAACATATCACTAAGTGCCTCATCCAGTCTTTTTTTAAACACTTCCCAGGATGGTGACTCCACCATCTCCCTGGGCAGCCCATTCCAAACGCCAATCACTCTTTCTGTGAAGAACTTCTTCCTAACATCCAGTCTAAACCTCTCCTGATGCAGCTTAATACTGTGAGCCCTTGTTCTGTCACTGATTGCCTGGGAGAAGAGACCAATATCCACCTGGCTACAACCTCCTTTCAGGTAGTTGTAGACACTGATAAAGTGTCCCCTGAGCCTCCTCTTCTCCAGGCTAAATAACCCCAGCTCCCTCAGCTGCTCCTCACAGGGCTTGTGCCGCAGCCCCCTCACCAGCCCTGTTGCCCTTCTCTGGACACATTTGAGCATCTCAACATCCTTCTTAGACTGAGTGGCCCAGAATTGGATGCAGTACTCAAGGTGTGCCCTAACCGGTGCTGAGTACAAGGCAGAATGACTTCCCTAGTCCTGCTGACTACACTATTCCTGATACAAGCCAGGATGCCATTGGCCTTCATGGCCACCTGGGCACACTGCTGGCCAGCTGAGGGTACTGGTCGACCAGTACCCTCAGGTCCCTCTGCCTGGCTGCTCTCCAGCCACTCTGTCCCCAGCCTGTAGTGCTGCATGGGGTTGTTGTGGACAAAACGTAGAACCAAGCACTTAGCCTTGTTAAATCTTATGCCGTTGGACTGTGCCCATCTATCCAGCCTCTCCAGGTCCCTCTGCAGAGTCCTTCTACTCTCCAACAGATTGACACTTGCTTCCATCTTAGTGTCATCTGCAAACTTCCTGATGGTGGACTCAATCTCTTCATCCAGATCATCAGTAAAGATATTAAACAGGATCAGGCCCAACATCCATTTAGTTAATGAGTAGTATTTTGTTTTTCATTGTAAATCAGTGCTTGCAAGAACTAAAACATAGACTTGTTTTACAATAGACTACTTCAATAATAAGTTTATAGACATCTGAACCTCCATTCTGTTAAAGCCATGATGTAAACTACTCAAGATTGTTTGAGCCTAAACCACTGATTTCACGCATTTTAGAGGATAGAGCACTCTCCTGAGAAATGTGTTTGGACTTCTTGGGAAATTGGAGAAAAAATGGCTAAATTAAAGCTTATGTAGAAAACCAAAAATCTAGTCCTGAGGGAGATGCAAATTCACTTTGTGAATCTCATTGAAGTTAGTTAGATACAGACTCAGTCCTACCTGAGGTACTTTTGAGAATACTCAGAAGCAGATGGAGAGATAGGAAAGGGAAAAATAATATTACTTGAAATATTATCTAGGACATGACCTTCACGGCCTCTCTTTATTTAGGGAGTTCCATGACCTTTGGGAAGTAGCTCCAGAAGCAACATCCCAATTTCACTGAATTCCCACTGTCAGCTACTCTGCTCTCTGTGGAATTAAGGCTCTGGGTTTTTAGGTGTCTGTTCCTATTGTTAGAATACAGACTAGTCCATAACGCACTGAAGTAATTTAGTCCTACAGACCTCTGTGAGCTTTGACCCTGGCCCTCTGGCGTTCTATTTCTCCACAGTTAGAAATACGTTACCTCACTATATTTGTGTGCTTCACTTCTGGGAAATGCAGCAAGACTCTCTCTCTTGATCTTTATATAGAAATATTCTAAATTGGTGTCCTGGATTTTCTGGAAGTAGAGCAGATGGAGAACAGCAAAGCACAGATCTAGTAAAACTAAAATACTTTTAAGTTGAGGTATACTTAATAGTTTTAAATTTGTACTTCTCTCTATCACTTTTGAAATTTCCTTTTAGGTAGTATTAACATAATGGTTACCTTGAGAAAGATTGTACTTAAGTTTGATAGGTTTACTTCAGTTTAAAACAAGCAAAGAAAATCTAAAATTCTATCAGATTAAGCAAATCATTGACAAAGTAAAATCTAGTCAAAAAGCAAGTGGATGTCAGCCGAAGTTACATGTGTGGCACAAATTTACATGTTGCTTTAAGTCTTTCCCTCGTTCATGGCACAAATGTACATGTTCCTTTCAGTCTTTCCCTCGTTCTCTCAAGTATGTAGTTCATAAAATTTACTTCTTCCTATTTATTAGTTATTTAGATGTATTACTGAGTTAAATACAGCTTTTGTTAATCTGATGTCAATAATGAAGTTTTAATCAGAACTGATGTTTTCAGAAGTGTGCAATGAAATGCAGTTTGGATCCACATTGCTGCCTTTTCAACTGAAAATATCTAGAAATACTGTCAACTGTGCTAAATGTTGGTTAACTGTTGCCAAATGAAGTGCTTGATGAAGGGCCTTTGCTTGTTGGAAGCTAGGCACATGATATCAAGGGAATTGCTCAGTTGATGTTGCTCTTACAATATTTTTCACTTACCATTGGAAACAGGAAAGTGAGTGAGAAAGATCTTTAATCTGGCCAGATTGTTCTTGTATAGCCTACCAAAGGACTCTTTTTACTTTGACGTAAAAAACATATGTGGCTCTCTGTGGGTTACACTCAATGCCATCCTTGGGCTTTATTTTTAAATTCTAATGCAGAATTTAAATTTGAAATTCTGCACAAATGTAAAGATCACAAATTATTATAAGCAACTAGTGTGAGATACTATGGCTGTTTAAAACATCTATATGTTAACATTTCTTTTTCTTGGGGATGAAAATACACTCTCTGTATTATTCCTTTGAAAATTTTCAGAGCATTTTCATATTAAAATACATTTTTCCGCTCTTTATATCCAGTGTGTTTTTTAAATTATTATTGAATTTCAAACAATTTATATTTTTTCAACCAGTATGGACATACTACTTTAATACAGGTAAGATACTGCAATATAATAATTTGGGTTAAACATAATATTATGTTCTGAATTTCACCATTGTTAACAATAGTCATTATGCAGCGTTGTAATTAAATAATTCCTGTTTGTTCTGTGTACTGCAGAGGAACAGTCATCTTCTGCTGGGAAACCCCAGAAAGGACTGGTTGATCCTTACTCAACATTTCCAAGAAGAAAAACCACTCGTTTTCTTAAAATTGGAACTCCTTTCTATCAGGACAATCAACTTCAGGTCAAAGTCTACTGGAAGAAGACAGGTTTGTCAGATTTTTTTGTTTAACTATTTTTTTCTAAGGAGGAGCTCTCATCAACTGCCTCAGAGTTGTAGAACATTGGTGTAATAAAAGAACCTTATACAGTGATTCATAGTTAAATCCTACATCCATCATTCTTCCTTCTCTCCACCTTCACGTTAGAGTAAAACTTTGCTTCTCCTCTTTGTGTTAGGGATGTATACGTGACTGGTAGAGGGAAGTGACATTGGTCAGCTATCAAGAAATTATGCTCAGTCATACTGGGACACTAAATATTCTCAGACATGAAATAATTTTGAGTTCAGTGGAAATCAGTTTTAAATAGGGAACCAGAATTCAACCTTATGTTCAACAAAGATTTTTGGGTATGAGTGTTGTCTCTCTGAAGTGTGGTCAGAGGGTCTGTAGCACACATGGTTTCTGGGCAGATTTTCTGTTGGTGCCACTGCAGTATCACTTGTTAGACTTTGTCAACTGAGTAATGAGTCAGATAATGAATGCATGTGGAAATCATGCAGAGGAGTCACAAAAACTAAACTGTAGTTTAAACCAGAAAATTTAGAGTTATAGTGGCTCATGTTAAGGTCACAACTGGCTTTATGCCAAATGTTATCAGTCACCTTGAATTAGAAGAGGAAGAATATTTGGCCACAACCACCGGAAAAGTCTTTAAATTGATTTTGCATGAGCCTTTCTGTTTTTCAAAAAAATGTAACCATTTTTTGTTTAAGCCTTCCAGTCTAAAGAAAAATGCCCTAAATTTTAAATGTCTAATTAGATTCAGAAATTAAATTAATTTTACCTTTCATGCCCTCTGGGAGAATATAGGTTGTCACATACTGCTCTAGTTTACCTATAGCAGCTGTTTGAAAGTGCGCTAACCCTTTTAGTGTTTTAACTTGGAGCAGTCTACATGTGTAGCTGTAGCACACACAGAGAATCCATTCAAATTTTGTGTTTAAAGTAAGGGGCTACAAAATTGGTCCTTACCTTTTCTTCTGGAATTTTAGAACAATTTAAGTTATTTTGGGTTTAGGTATATGCAGCATCAGCCTGAATGAGGACAGGTTATATAACCATTCAGTTATGGTATGTAACACAAAAATATGCATAGTATGGATTGTGAGATATTTTTCCTTCTTAAAAACTTCCTCCCTGTTTGGCTGGTTAATTTTCTGGCCCTGCTATATCAAACGTTTTTAAATCAAACACTTATTCCTCCATAAAATCTGCAAGCTTTGGCTCAGTTTGATTACATACACCTGTTGAATGTTTGTTGCTATCTTGGCTATGCTAGTTTTCTTTTTTCTAGCTTCACACTCATAACAGATATATATTTCATTTTTTTGCCTAACCTTGTGGAAGGTAAGACTGTTCTAAAGTGTAAATAAAAACTGAAGCATTTTTAATTGTGAATACTGAATTTGCCTAACAATCTGATGTTGAGTATCTGAAGTGACATTTATGTATTCTGAGTTTGGGACTGGTCACATTTAAGCTTTAGCATTCTGGAATGCTTTCTGAGATGTCAACACATCAAAGCTCTTTTTATAGCCAAAGAAAGAAAATCAGGTGACTTCTGAAGCAATTCATCCATCTAGAGATGCCTTTCTTCCTTACAGAGTGCAGAAGGGAACCTGGACAACTCATTTGAAGAAGACTTAGAGATGCCTAACATTTCTCCATGAACTGAGGTTCAGTTCTGAGTAGTTTGAACTGAAAAAATTGAGAGACAAGATTCAAAGATGAGACTATAATGTCTGCTACAGGTGTGAGACTGGGTTTTGCAACTCAGTCTACAGGCAGAATTCAGTACAGTGGATCAACCTGTCCAGCTGGGCAGATTATATGTCCTATGACTGAAAAGTGAGCACCTCCAGTGATTCGCCTTACAAGCAGTTTTCCAAATTCACTACAATATCCATCTTGTTCCAAAGTAGGTATCTTGAACTAGATATCCACTATCTATAATGGTAACTTGGATATCAAGCTTATAATTTAGTTACTTAAATTGTGATATTTAAATCTTGAGTTGAATCCCACACTGTGTTACACACCTGAAAGTAATATTTGTAGTAAAACTATAAACACCTATAAAAATAAATAAGGCATTTGGCATTCTCACAGTGCCTGAGACAAGAGGTAATGAAGATCAAATGAAGTCAGGTGGTATTTTATAGATTGAAAATAACAGCGTTTGGTAGTGGTGTGAAGTTCACACTTGGAGATCTTCAAAGTATGCTGTAGTTGTGTTAGAAATTACGTGAATTGCATACTGTGACCATGACAGGAATGGACCAGCTGAGTTCTTGAGTTCCTGACTGTGCAACTGACTCATCTTGTATGAATTCAGTTATTTAAGGGGGGGACGCAGAGGTCTGTTTTGGTCATGTGGTCAGGGCAAGCTCTGTCATGTGCACTGCGGTGTTTAGGTACATGCCTCAGCCATGCAGTGGAAATTGCCTTCATTTTTTTTTGCATAAGAGTGATAGCGAAAGTATGTGAAGAGGCACAAAATACGGTGGTTGGCTTTTCATTTTCTTCTTTTAAAACAGAAAATCTGTGTTCAGAGTGACAACACATACAGTAACTGAGCACTAGCTGTTGGCTCACGTGGAACTGAAATACAACCACTTAACTGCTTCTAAGAAGCTAGCAGCTTCTGTAAACTCTTACAGAGTTTTGTAGGTTTTGTAGTACATGGATGAGGTCTCAACTGTAAATTTACTAGTGACAAGTTACTGCAGAGCAAGTGTTTTTCATGATGCAGGGAACGTAGCAGGAGAAGCATATTGGCTGTATCTTGTCTTTATGAAAGACAAGTTACTGGAGCCAGCTGTGTTGGGAACTGTACACACGTCTTGCTCCTTTATGAACTACACTGTCTCAAGTTCTATTTAGGGAGTTGTAGGAGGTAGAAGAGTGCAGTAATTACCACAGGAAGTACTAAGAGAATTCATTTAACCTACTCTATGGCACAGTGTCTAGGAAATTTCATTGCAAGTAGGCAGTCAGAGTTCAAATCCTTCCTGACAGGGAATTGACCTCTTTGTTTTCTACGTGGTGAGTGAAAACAGGAGTCCCTGTTGATGGCTCTAATGTTCTCATTATTCTGTAGTTTGCTATTAAAACCTATTTATCTATCTATCTGTCAGTCAATCTATCTATCTATCTATCAATCAATCAATCTATTTATTGGTACAGGAACACAGGCATTCTGTAGTCCTAAATTAGAATGTATGACTTTAAACCAAATTAAATTTAAGAAAATCATTAAACCATTTGAAATAGGTATATTGATAATAGTAAGAGTTCCCTTGCCATAAAAAAATAATTCATGAAGCTTGAATACATTGTACATTTATAAATAAAGCCAAATTTCAATTGGTTATAACAAATCTTTGCTTTGTCTAGTTTGATTTTTCAACGATTTTTGTACTCTTGTGATGGACTCTGTGGTCTTAACAAGAGATAGTTTCAGTGATGGTGAAGTAAATGTCATTCAGATGTTTTTGGTTTTTTGTTTTTTTTTTAAGATGAAGACATTTAGACCAGTATGATATGTTGATATAGTGTCTTTTAGCTGTAAAGAAAACTTTAACAACTGCTAAACCAGCAATTCTCCACTTTGTAAGATTGTTACTCATTTTCTATAGTAATAACTGCAATTTTTGTAGTGTTCCTGAATACAGTGGCCTTGCCATTCTGTTTAGGCCTGAGATTGTGGCTGTTTGGCTTTTTTTAATTCTGTTCAAAACCAAGATGGCTCCATGGAGTTTCCTGCTGCCCTCCAATAACCTTACAATCACAGCACACCACAAATTACAGAAGCAAACAGAAGGAAAGGCTTCTTTGGATTTCTTGCAGTCTTGGACCACTTAAGAACACAAACGTGTTCTTAAGGTTGTTTTGGCTTATTACTTTAATTTGTCCACTTCTTAGTAGAGAAATTGTTTTATTTTTGAATTCGAACCATTTTACTTTTTCTAAAAGTACAAAATAGAACAGGATAATGAAATAATTTAAATCATTTGGAAGGGAGCTCTGGAGGTCAGATGGTCCAACCATATGCTCAAAGTAGAACTCTGGTGTTAAATCAAGTTGTTCAGTATTATCCATAAGGCCTTATAACATATGTTGTTATTGTTTTCTGAATGGCAGGGAATTTGTCCTTTATGAATATCAGGCAGCAGAAGCCACTTAGCAGTTTATTACAGTGTACCTTCAGGATTTCCAGAACGCACGTCGAAGTCTCTTGACATTCAAAGATAGTTCTTCCACTGCTATGGGGAAGATATATTCCACGATGTTGTTTGGCGATGCGCCTCAAGGAAGCCACTGAAAGACTGCAATGATGTCATCATGACTGAAGCTTTTGGGTTAATATCATCCCTCTGGATAGACTTTGTCAGACTTCTATCCCGTGCTGCAACTGCAGTAGAATGGGTGTTGCAAACAATTACTGACATGGCTTTATTGTGCAATAAAGAAAGGATTGCTTATCAGTACTTGGGAACTAAGCAGAGTATTTTGAGTTAAAGTCTTAAGATTTATTTAGTTCTGTTCTTCAAGTGTAATTTCTTAAGTCCCATTAGCTTCAGTAAGCATGAGGCATGAATGGAATGTAGGATCTGGATTTTACATTAAAATAAATCTCTTTCTAAAGTAATCTTTTAGTTTGAATGCTTTGGCTTGAGTGCAATAATAACTTTGCTTCAGGATGTATGCTAGCACAAATAACTCCATGCTTCAAGCAGTACAAGGTGCTTAGCAAGTGCACATAATTTTTCTAGACAGAGTCATCACAAAAGCCTATCGTAATTATATTAATACAATAGCTTCTTTCTGAAGGAAGAAAGTGTCTTTCACTTGCTGCCTCTGACTTAGGCCTCGGATTAGAGAAACTCAGTACATTCCATAGCATGAATCCCACTTTTGTAAATGGAAAGAAGATCTTGCCTGTGGCCAGGTTTTTTGGCCGTCTTGACTGTGTGAAACTAGAAATTATGTGCTATTTATGTCAAATAGTGGAATCAATCTAAACAAATAACTTTTTACTCCTTGATGCTGGAGTCACAGAGTGCTGCCCGTTACCAGAAATGGATGCAATCTGAACTCGTTGCTTGAAAGTACTACCTATCCTCAGTAGCTTGTTCAGTAGTCAAACTTTGAAAATGAAGGTGTGAAAATAATAAATTCCTTAAGTTTTATCTGTTTCTCAGTGGTTTGACAACTAGAGAGCTGAGGAGATGTTGAACTTCAACTGAAAAGCCTTCAAATTACTAAAAATTGGTGTATATTCAGGGTATGAAGTTAGAGGTTTCCCAAAGACAAAAAAAAAACCCAAAAAAAAAAAGAGCTAATTGCATCAATTCTCATCAATTGCTGCAGCAGTTGTATTACATGAAAATATTGGAATGTAATTTAGTTTAATTTCTTTCCAAAGCAACATGTCACAGCACTATTTTCTAACCCATTACTCTGCCTTCACTACTGTTTTCTTAGTGCCTGTTATTTGAGTATAATGTAACTTTCCTTGCCTAGGTAAAGCTTTAGTTTCCTTCACTTTTCTGTGAATGAAATCTATAAGCATTTATGTCCTCTGTTTAGTTAAACATTTAAAGTACTTCTAGATATTTAAAATCAATATATCTGCCCCTTGGTTTTGCTTAAAAAGATAAATATTTAAAATGCATTAAGACTTGGCTTCGGGCTTCTTTCTTTGTGTTTCTGGTAAATGCTAAAGCAGAAAAAAAAAAAAAAGAGAACAGTAAAGGGAGGGAGAAGCAAAGAATCCTCCATTGTCTGATGAGTCAACCAAACAAGAATAATGAACTAAATTACAGAGAAGAATAAAATGCAAGGCAAAGCAAACAAAGCTGCCACAAATGCTTTTAAAACCAGATCTTAGGAAAACAAAATTAACTTTCACTTAGTTCAGGGAGATAAATGAAGTGACTGTATGTGCTGACTCTTTGTTTGCAATAAGGTATTTCATATGGCAGGTTTTAAAGTAATTGAAAGCTTTCCCTAGGTTATACTATGGTCTTTTCTTTCAAAACTTGTGCTGTTGAAGCTAATGAAACCCTTCAATGCCAGCTGGAGCTTCTAGCTGTTAATGTGAAGAGCTGAGCAGTAGTTGCTTAACACAAGGGAGTTATTTAGTTTGGTACTAACTGTTGCACTATGAAGATCAGTGTTTGAGCAGCTGGCCATTTTCTAATTACAGATATTTTAGCAGTAAAATATTTGTACTTGAAGCTATCACTGTGGTCCAGATGGTTCTTTCAACAAGAAGACCTTGCTGTTAATTATAGTGGAGTATACACCAATATATTCCCTTCATATTTCTGCGTGAATACAGAAGCATTGGCTCAGCAGAGACTGATCATGTGGGTCCACATCATGTGCATTTGTATTTAGAGATTTAATTAGTAAAGCTGGCCCCAAGCACAGGAAGCTTTGAGTAGATCGACTCTATATACATTCACCGGTAGACACAGCAAAATTTCGCTTTTCCATATGTGCTACAGCTGACTCAGATGCCTATATCTTATGAGCTTCCCCAGCATCCTGCCTGGGGAAGTAATGTTGTCAGCCTTAATGTTGTGGAAAAGTGTTCCATAGTTAAAATAATATTCTGTCAAAAGTACCCTCTGTGAGATTCCTACTCCTCTTTAACTTTGTTTGACATAGGCTTAATGTAGTTCCAGGAATAAGATTTTTTAAATTTCACTACTGTTTTGTAAAATCTCTTCACATTTTCACTGCCTGGAGAGGCTGGAAAGGTGAGCATCTGACCATTTCCACTTGTACTTTGTAAACTGACCACAGGACTTGGATATTTGCTTTATGTCCAAATGTGATGTGTTAACAATACTTTAAATGTTGCTGGCGGGAGTCCTGAGAAACATCAACAAATAACACATTTTGGTAAAGTGGATAGTGGCCAACTTCTCAAATAGTGTGCAACTGACTAGTGGGAAACATACTAAAGTTTTCAAATCACATTTACAACAGCAACCTCAGTGGCATCTCCCCTGCAAAGGGGAAAATTTTGGGGAGCCTTTTTAAAGGCATAATTTATTGCATTTTTTCATGTTTCCACAGGAACAACAGAAACCCATTACTTGAATGCCTTTCATTTGCTTCCAAACCTCTGTACCTTTCAGGGTAGGTGGTTAAAGCTCTTGGTATGAGAGATTTAGGATCATGTCTATCCAATGATTAGTCCCAGGAATGCAATTGGAACTGATTCAAAGTCTGCCAGGAAATCAAATATCAGAAGCCAAATCAGAACTACCCGTTGTGGTCCCTGAGTTCAGGCAGCACAGAAGACTCTTTTTGCTTAGCAGGCACCCACTGATTTGTGCTGAAGGCAGATTGTGGTTGTACTGGACTAGTATGGTCTAGAACATTCATCAAGCTAATTCTAACATTTCTTATAGCTGATCCACTTATTACGTCTTTTTACAGCATTTGCTGCTCTCAAGGCCTCAGTATGACCTGAATCGTACTCCAGAACACCTTTAATAATAGCGAAAGTCTATTTAATTTGAATTAATGTATGCATTCAAAATAAGTCTTCTTTTTATTCTTAAACTTAATAACTAAATAGAAGTTTAAGCTTGATTTTTTTTTTAAACTTAGATGAAAGGATCAGATTGAAATGGAATTGCAAATTACCTGGTCCATAAGTGCTGTCCGAAGATAGACCATCACTACATGGGATGAGTCAGACTGTAAATACACATCCAATACTGCATTGAGAAATCATTTATCAAGAATTAACCCAAAAGTGATTTCCCACCTAATAAACACATTTTAACCTGATTTTTAATTCTTCAGGAAAAAAATGTTTTCAAAACCATCATCTTTATGTTGTTTCTATAATATCTGTCTACTCAGTACATAGTTTTATACATTTCTTACTACTTTTTGAGAGTAGTATACAACCTATAAAGTTAATTATTTTAACAAAAAATAAACTTTTCTATGTGCATATATATACATATATATATCATCACTAAGATTGTCAATGGCAACATCTCTTAGGCAACTAAAGGGATCAAATGGCAAGCTTTTGCTGGCCAATTCTTCCCCTCCTTTCCCCAGTGTAGGGGAGGAGTAATTAGGTACTGCGAGACGATATTATAAAAATATTAATATATAATTTATTAATATTAATCAGAACTCGCACCACNTGATGGACAGACCCCAGACTTAGTGGCGCCAGGTCCTTTGTCCCTTTTCCCGCGGTTGCTCTCTCCCCAAAACAGCAGAAAAACATGTCTGCACAAGCCAGGACATGTACAAGCCCAAGAGGCCTGTTTAGGCCTACCATGACACCCAGGCTATCACTGGATCACATTCAGTCAAAGCTTTGTCTTACACGTTTACACTATCATACCTGAAACAATCTTACCGTTCCTACTGTAAGTAAAAAGGTACTGCTGCTTAGCAAGATACCTTTCATCAGCTATGGGTTAATAACTGCTCAAGAGTGTTCTCTTAGCCTACCAAAGTACAGTATTTAGCTTATGATCCAGGGAAGGTTACACTATCAGCAGCAAGTTATTATGCTTATAGTAAAGATCGTTTAAACTACTAGGTGTCCTCTAGTAAGTTGGGTCAATTTTCCGCCATGTACCTCTTTATTGCTTGTATTGTTTAATTAGCCTAGTTTATAAGCTGACCATAAAAACAGTTCCATAAATACTACAAACAGGGGAGGAAACTGGACTGTTTGAATGACTAGCTAGAGTTGAGGGAGAGATGCAAAAAAACCCCAAAATCTGACACTGAAATTGCAACCTAAATTGAATGACATCCCATGCATGCAGCTGATGAGTAATGAGTTCTTACCAGTTGCTTTTACTCCTGTCACCATAAGCTGAAGGTAAAAAACTTCATGGTAGTATAGACCAAAAGTTATTGTCAGTGGCCAAAAACAACCCGCAAGGAACATAAGAATATGGCAAGCATGTAATTACTGTCTCAGTTTCAGACAGATTCTAGTTCGTGGTGTTTCCTCAGCCCAATGTGAGTTTGTTTTATTCCTTTACTCTTGCTGCATTTCTCTGTCATGATAATATTCCGTGTGCAAATTTTAGGCATCTTAACTATCCGGGGTTATGGAGTTCCAGAGGATTAAGTACTTGTCCTGTGAAGAACCGCATTTTTTATTTGTTTTGAAGCCACTACTATCTTCATTTGAATGCTAATACTTAACACTGAAGACTCAGAAGACAGTTCACTCTGCCTCTATGCACATGATTTTATACATATTTAACCTGGTTTTGTTCTGGTCTTTTCCTCATAGACTCAGTAGCCTTAAACTGAATATTCAGAAACCGCATATTAATACTTTTAACTTAATGAATAGCAGTTCAGCAGAGCAACATCCTGATACAGTATACCATGATGCACACAATGAAATTCCAGTCTGACAGCTTGGTGAAGCATTGTACATGCTGAAAACTCACCCATATGGCTTTTGCATAGGGTATGTGAGAGGGGAGCAGCAGGTGCATCTCTGCATCTCCTCACACTGTGGAGTTAAGGGGTGAGCTGAGTCTGCATTTTGACTCTGGAATTGGGAAGTAACTCCCAGAATGTTACCGTCAGTATAGCCTAAGTATGTTCAGATTTGTCAAAATTACACAGAAGGCTAAAGTTAATGATAGAGTACCTATTGACGTTGTCAATAGATATATAACCGTAGCAAGCCTTCGACTTGTTTGTTATAAAATTCAGTTTTCGGATGCTTAGACACCTTTGAAAACCTGACTATGAGAGGAAAAGGTAGGAACCTTCTATTCAGGCTACAAGCAGCTCTTTTGAGGCTTGGATCTTACAAGAGGCAAATTTCCTTGTAACAGAAAACCAGAATGAGATATTCTTGAACTCACTTTATATAGGATGTTGTGTGTGGGAAAAGGAGTGAGGGTGGAGGTAATCTGGTTTACAGAAGATCCTAAAATTAAATTAATGAATACAAACATCTTTAACCCTTGAGGCTTCCCAGGCCTAGATATAGACAGAAATACTGGGCCTCAGGCCTGTCTTTAAATTGCATGCTAATTATTAATATGATTTTCAGAAAGGCATATAATTTTATTATATAAGAATGTGTTTTATAGGAAGAAAGTTTGTTTTAAATGGCATAATGTGAGAAACAAAATCTATGATTTTGCTTATATACCATGTAAGAGCAGGAAACAGTATAGTTTGCCTTGTTAGAAAGTGTTTATTGAATGAAGTTTAAATATCAGCTGAGGGTTTTGGTGTTTATTTTAATTATACTGTTTGAATAGGTGATTATTAGAAAGTTCTTTTTCTCAGAGGTGTCATGAATACCATGAAATTCATAACCAAACATTTAACACTTTGGGGTTGGGTTTTTTTTTCTTTTACCACTGGATGAATCAATGCGCAGGCATCTAAAGAGCCAGGTCTGTTTTATTTTTTTTTTTTTTTAAGAGAACTTCTCTAAAATGATAGAGGCAGAACACATGGACAACATAGTTTTTAAAAGGAAAAGAGGAGTGCAGAAGGCCTCACAACATGGTAGCACATCAATGCAGCATTTTGTCATTAATTGAAGGTTAAATGTGCTTACCTGTGTGCCCTGAGATTGATAATGCACTTTACATTTGCTAAACCACCATATTTAAAGGAATGTTTGTATTCTGTCATCATTTCCTGTCCTAGAATTAACTTCAGAATTCAAATGTTGACAAGAAATGCCATCATTCAGAGAGGCATAGAACAGTGTGTGAACCAGTATGTGAAGAAATAAGGAAGTGTTGTGATCAAGTACTGACTGAGATCATGTTTTGCATGATCTGCAGTACTCTGAAGTACTCCTTCCCAAGCCATTCAAGTCATGCTGTCATTACAATGCAATAAGTACCATGTCAATCTCTTTCAATAGTCAAGTCCTCAAAACTGAAGCAACTAGCAGTAAATAACACCGCTTCTTGGGTTCATTTGGATTTTGCTCATATTTAAGCCTTCCCAGAATGTTTTTCAGGATCCTTTCAGCAACCGAGTTTTAGCAGAAAAATTGTTTTATGGAAACTTGCATATTATAGAACTCTGTATTGACATGGAGAGTTGTGATGGCTGGTAACAGTTGAACACAAACCTTAGGCAGCAGAAAATGCTGCATTCTGTTTCATTTCAATTATTTGCATAATAGTTCTTGGGGTGGAATTACAGGCAGGTTATGTGCAGAGCAAACACTGTTGCTCATCCTTCTTCCAGAATGGTGAGTTGGCAGCATTCGATCTGCAGCTCTGAAGGTATATCATGAGACTAGAAGACAGGGCAGGAACATTTTTTCAGGAAGCTTTTGACTTGTACACATCTTTGCACACTTCAGAGATGTTAAAATGTTTTTCTTTATGCAAGACTTCATACATTTCACCATTTGCAGTTGTTACATTTACATTACCATAGTACAGGTTTATCATTCAGTACAATGAGATATATAATTTTTGACTGTGTTGTTTGACACAGGACTTAGGGAGCTCCCCAAAAACATACTGTGACTTTTCTGTATAAACAGTTAATAAAACTTGTAGATCCTGAGACGTGCACTTCCTGTGCCCTGAGCAAATTCTGTCCTGTGCTATGATATTAAACAAAAAAAGTCGTTACCCCTTGCTATAGCTGATTTTTGGAGTGGTAATGCTGCGAGATACATGAACCAGAAAGGAAATTACTTTGTTTTTTCTTTATTTCCTTCTTCCTATTAGTCTAAGATAATCAACATCATTTTCAAGACCATCTTTTAAGTATACTGTGTATCGTCATTAGCATCTGGATCATAGTAGATACAAAACTTTCTGGTCTGATGCATTAGCTACTTTTAACTATTGAAGTTAGTGCTACTGTTCATATGCTTAAGTGCTTTGTTGAATCAGGGCCAGAGTGCTCAGAAGCTTTTAAGATCAACCTCCCAATATGAGAAGAAAAACAAAAACCATGTTGCAAGTCACAAATTATCATTGCAATTTGCTTAGTGAAATATCAGATGTAATGATAGATACTAAAATCAAATGTTTAGCTACATGCAGAGCAAATACTTCTGTTAATTTTCTTACTGAATAGCTTCACAGGAATTTCAGTCTCTTTATGAAATTCTGTTTAAAGAAAAGTTAGGTTTGAATGAAGACAGCAGATTAATCTACTGCTAATTGTCTTCTAAACTTTGATAACAATTGCTTTTGACATACAGCTTGCATATTAATTATACGGATATATTTTGGAAGGAGTCAGTTGGCTGAGATAACTTGATGAAAAATACAGAATACCATTTCTTCTTTATTGAAATACTCATTTGACATATACTCATTTATATTAAATGAATACTTCTATACTGCCAGGCAAAGGTTTTCATATATTATGTCTATTTTGTAGTCTACTTTTTTTAATTTTTTTTTTTTAAACCATATTTTATTCTAATGGGAAAATCTATCAGGGGCTGCTTGTTAATTACTTTGCTGTCACAATACAGAAATCAACTTGATGTTACTGTGTTTATCAATGCCAGACATCTTATTGTAATTAAACCTTAATTTGAGCTGCTGTTTTTGAGCAAGACTGCTCTCAAATCTTGTTTTTTGGCAAATCTCATTTGATTATTTTTCCTAATAAGTTTTTGTAATTTGGTAGCCTGCATGTTAGTGGTGTCACATCTGGCATTAATTGGCATTTTTATACAAAATTGTACAGATCCATCATCCAACAACCACTCTTCAAACAGAATAATATACAGCTCTAGACCTGAAATGCTTTTACAGCAGAGACTGTTGTCATTTCCACTGCTTGACTGGGTGGAATAGGAGTAAGGAGCCATGAAGTGCTTTGACTGAAGCCCTTTGGCAAGCCACCAGCTGAACTAGCCCTGGTTCCCAAAACAGTCTGCTGCAATTTCCTTGCCATGGATCGCAGAAATACAAATAAATATGTACCTCTTTAAATCTATTTACCTGGTCTCCTGGAGTGATAGTAGGTTGTTCTCATCAGGTTGTAAGAACAAACGTCACTGCTGTTCCTATCCATGCTAGGCCAGTTTTCTAGCTATGAAGTGGACTTCAGTTCCTCCTTATTGTCAAGTTGGCACCCTTCTGCAACAATAAACGTAACATAATGCAGGAAAAAAGTATTTGAGGCAAAGAAAGGAGCTGACTGCAATAACATGGTAGAAAAAATGAAATCCCATTAGATCAAATTGTTCACAGGGCTGAAAGTAATGGAACTGTAAAGTAGAAAAGAGATGTGGAAGATGTTGGCAAAGATGAGGAAGAGAGAATTCTATTTCATTTATTTTAATAAGCAGTAGAACCATTTAAAGCAGAAAATCCAGGTAGGAAAAGTTGCAGTTACCTGGCATTGTGTTGGGTGATTTTTTTCTGAACGGATTTCAGAGCTTCAGATTCTATGGGGAGAGATGACATTTAGCAGTATAGAATGTAAGCCCTGGGGTATTCCTGTTAACCATCACGCAGCCGTGACTGAGGATATGTTGCAGTACTTCAAGCAGGACTTTTCAGTCTAAGATACTTGAATTTTGCATATGAAGCTGAATTTTTGAAGTCGCAAAAGAATGTGTTTAACATTGGCTTTAGTAGGATTTGGAGCTGCTTTTACAGCTTGAAGCTACGGAGTAAATGTGCGTTTTCCCCTCAGATAAGTATGAAAGTTATTTATTTACTTATTTTTATTAAAGTGGACCTACAGAATTTAGGTTAGGGAAGGGGGAAAAGAACACAAGTCTGAGGAAGAATGTCTTCCTAAACAATCAATAGATAGCTTTGTGGAGACACTCATGAAGTTAAAGGCGTTTTTGGGTGAAACACGAGGGAAGAAATCAAACCAGTATCTTTTCAACATGATGTAGAGCATCCTTTGATTAATAAATTTCTAGTTAGAGATTTAAGATTTCTGTCCAAAAAAAATAGCTGCATACTTTTTTTCTGCAAAAGAACTAAGCACATACAGAATTTTAAGAGTATGCTTTCATGATGCCTGTATAAAAATCTTTTAAGTCTAGGAACTTATTTTACACTTTAGAAAATTTACTTTAAAACTCATAGCAAAAATAATTAGTGATTAGTTTATTTGAACAGATTAGTTAAGCACAGCTATCTGAGAGCTCTAAAAATCTTTAGTTTGGGCAGCTGGAGGTCATCTACATATCTGTAACTTTAAGAGATTTTGAAAGGAATTTTCCTTTTTTTTGCAGATGCTTTTTTTTTAATTAAAAAAACTTGGAAATAAAATAATTGTTTGAGTAAGTTATCTGCTATAACAGTCTCTTAAGGAGTTATTACTTAAGTACCTATTCTGTTGGCTGATTTCACAAGCTTAGAGCTGCTCAAATAGAGTGCTAACACTTAGTATGTCCTTCAAGTTCAGTGTTTCTATACAAATATTTTGAGTTCTGGGAAATGTGAAAGCTTGCTATTTGTGCAAGTGTCAGCCTTTTAAGTGGCAATGGTATACTTTATGAGAGAAATTAAGATAAAAAGCTTTATAGAGACTCCTAATTGTAAGTACAGAATCAAGAAAATTCCAAACTATGAAGGAGATTTATGCTGTGATATCTGAAATATCAAGGACCCAGAGCGAAGGACTCTGGCAGGTTCTTTCCTGTGTTATGTATCTGTTCTAGAAAGGATAGCAGAGCTTCTGATAAAGCTGGCCAAAGTCAGTCACATTACATTCTGGATATTCTGTTAATATTAACTGCTCAAATGGCTTTTCAGAATAAGATATGGTTATAGGTTACACTGTATTAACCTTAGATTGATTTAGTTCAGCATCATTAGATTTTTTGGTAGTGGCTGACATTCAGCTAGACTGCAGCTTGGACAACTTGTCTGGTAACTACCACTGAGTTTGTAATGGGCAACTGAGATAAAATTACAGTAGCAATCTCACTAGGAGACTCCGTATTGCTGAGAAGTCTGAAGAAGGTTTTCTTCTGACTGGAAATGGGAAACATAACCCCCATCTTTTAAAAGGGGAAAAAAAGAAGACCCTGAAAAATATAGGCCAGTCAGTGTCACTGCTGTGCCTGGCAAGATTGTGGAGCAGATTCTCCCAAAGGCTTTGCATACATAAAATAAAAAGAGGTGATTTGTGGTAACCAGCATGGCTTCACCAAGGGCAAGTCATTCTTGATGAACTTGGTGGCTTTCTATGGTGGACTTACAGCATGAGTGGATTAGGGAGGAGCAACTGCTGTCATCTACCTGGACTTGTGTGAAGTGGTTGGCACTGTCCTGCATGACATCCTGGTCACCAAATTGGTAAAGCATGGACTTGAGGGATGGACCACTCACTGAAGGAATTGTCTGGATAGCTGCACTCACAGAGTTGTGGTCAGTGGCTCAATGTTGAAATGGAGAACAGTGAGAAGTGGTGTCCTTCAGGGATTGGTGTAGGGACCAGTGTTTTTAACATCTTTGTCAGTGATATGGACAGTGGGATTGAGTGCACCCTTAGCACGTTTGTGGATGACACCAAGCTGTGTGGTCCAGCTGACATGTTAAACTGCCTGAGTGTGTCCAGAGAAGGCCACAAAGATGATCAGAGGACTGGAGCACCTCCCCTATTGGGACAGGCTGAGAGTTGGAGCTGTTCATCCTGGAGAAAAGGCGGCTCTGGGGAAACATTATAGTGGCCTTCCAGTACCTGAAAGGGGCGTACAAGTAACCAAGAAGGGATATTTACGAGGGCTTGTTATGATAGGACGAGAGGAAATGAAAGGAAGCTTGAGGAGAGTAGATTTAGACTAGATAGTAGAAAGAACTTTACAGTAAAGGTGGTGAGAGAGTAGAACAGATTGTGCAGGGAGATCATGCTTTAATCACAATATGTATTTCCCTATTAAAAAAAGAAAAAAAAAAAAAAGAATTTAGGTAGGAGGTACCTCCCTATTATTATACTTCAGTTTTGCAGCCCAAATTACTCAGACTTCAGACCCTGGCAGGGTAAATATTTTATAAGGAGAAAAATGGTTTTATTGTTTTAAATTGTTTTTAACAAAAAGAAATTGGCATGCTTATATTCAAATCTTTTTGATAACGGCAATTGCAAAAGTGGAATTGACAACTGAAGAAGTTTTATCTTGAAAGCAAAAGTTTAGGGAAGTCAAAAGGCCTGTTCAAATGAAAACTTCTGGATAAACTTGGCTAGTGCTGTGTGATGGTTTGGGAGTTCCTCGCCCCCCCACACTTTGTAAAATGACCCAGACTAGAACTCAGCTGGCTGGAAGTTGAGATGAAGCTATATTTACAGCTTAGCACAATATACAGGCAGATATATACACAATATACAGGAATATTTACAATAATATACAAGGTAAAGGTAATACAGAAACACAACACCCCTCCCAGAAATCAGAGACCCCAGGAGGGGCTCCCAACCACCCTTCCACCTTCTCCCCACCCCTATACCTTACCCCAAGGTTTTGAGGATCGGCCAGAGGAGGAGTTAGAAGAAAA